>PVKP010028602.1:0-29937 GCA_004027715.1 Plecturocebus donacophilus
AAGCCTGATTCTGTGAGTTCATCACACTCATCCTCCGTCAAGCCTTGTTCTCTTGCTGATGAGGAGCTGCGATCCCCGGTAGGAGGAGAGGCATTCTGATTTCGGGTGTTCTCAGCCTTTTTGCACTGGTTTCTTCCCATTTTTGTGGATTTATCCACCTGTCGTCTTTGTACTTGCCGACTTTGAGATTGGGTCTCTGGGTGGACGTCCGGCTTGTTGGTGATGAAGTTTTTTCTGTTTCTTAGTTTTCCTTCGGGGGGCGCTCCTTCCCCACAGAGCTGGGCCTTCCCGGGTTCAGCTGTGCTTCTCCGTCCTCAGCACTTCCAATTGCTGTTCTCCTTGTGGGGATGGGACCGGCCGCGCCCGACCAAAAGGGCACCACCCAGTCCCACACACTCCGCACCGAGAAGCGCCGCGCCAGCCAAAAGAGTGGCGCTGGCGACCTGCGTGGCTCCCTCGCCGGGAATGTCCCAGTCCGTGGGCATCAAATATTCGTCTGCAATTGCGGCTTCCACTCGCTCTCTGCGCCCTCACCGCGAGCCACAATCCCGAGCTGCTGCTACGCGGCCATTTTGGATCTCTCCCTGTTTTTCTTTAATTAAAAAAAATTGTTACCTAGCATAGTGCTTGTTACTTTGGTATTAGAAATGTTTGTGAATTATTCTTTCAGTAAATGTAGTGTGCTAGACATTGTATTAGCCTCTGGGGATACATCACTGAACAAGAAAGATAAGGTTCTTGCTTTAAGGGGTCTTGTATTTTACTTTTAAAAACATTTTTTAGGTTTTTTTTTTTTTTTGAGATAGTGTCTTGCTCTGTCAGTCAGGTTGGAGTGTGGTGGTGCAGTCATAGGTCTCTGCAGCCTTGACCTGCCAGGAGCAAGCAATCCTGTCGCCTCAGCCTCTCAGGCTCCGCTGGGAATACAGGTATGTGTCATGACTGCCGGCTAATTTTTGTATTTTTTGTAGAGATGAGATCTCACTGTTACCTAGGCTGGTCTTGAACTTTTAGGCTCAAGTGATCTTCCGCCTGGGCCTTCCAAGTATTGGGATGACAGGCATGAGCCACCATGCTGTCTGGCAATAGCTTGCATTTTAGAGGAGAGGATCAGTAAGTAAACAGATAATGAGATGATTCAAGATGATTCAGCTAGTGTTAAGTACTAGAGGAAAAGAAGACTTGGTGAGGTGGCAGAGGATGGGCAGAGCTCCTTGAGTGGCTGGTCAGGGAGACTGCTGAGGAGGTAACATTGTTATCTGAAGGATGAGAAGAAGCAAGACATGAAGGGAGAAGTGTTCAGGTGGAGGGAACAAAAACAAAATTTCCAGGGAGGAAATGAGTTTGAGAAGTTTGAAGAACTCCGGTGAATCTGGAGCTCAGTGAGCAGGACTGTGAGGTGAGGAAGGCCTGAGGCTTGACATTAATATTAGGGGTTGTAGGGAGTCTGGATTCTATTCTACGTATCAGGGGAAGCCGGGGAGTGACTTCATTCTTTTATTCTTGAGTACATTGAGTGCCTACTACGAGGCAGATACTGTTCTCATATATTGGGAACACGGAACAGACATTCTTTATTCTAGGTGTTTATAATCAGTCTTGGCTATTCTGTGAAAGAAGAAATTGTAGAGGAGTGGGGCAAGGACAGCAGTAGAAAGACAGCTAATAGGCCATAGCAGTTATTAGGTGAGAAATGATGGTTTGAATTTGAATGGTTAGATTGGATTTGGAGAGAAGAAAATGGATTTGGGATATGCATGAGAAATCTTACGGGATTTACTGATGGCTTAGAGTTGTCAAGTAAGGGAAAGAGGAGTCAAAGATGACATCTTAATTTTGACTTCAGTAATTACAATTGGTAGTGATGCCATTTCCTGAGATGGGGAAGGTTAGTGGGCAGAGGGCCATAGGGAGAGTGTAAGGAAGATAAATGGAATTAAGAGTTCTTTTTCAGCCATGTGAAATTTGAGATCTTTTGAGAAGTTCAGGTGAGATGTTGAGTATGAAGTTGGGTATAAAAGTCTGGAGCTCAGTGGGGAGGTTGCTGGGTAAGAGATAGGAATTTGAGAGTTATTTGGGTATAAATGGTGTTTAAAGGTAATGGGTCATGCTGAGAGAGTAGAGAAGACAGTAGAGGACTAAGCCCTGGGACACTAACATTTTCTCTTCAGTCAGAGGAAGATAAGCCCTCTAAAGAGACTGAGAAGGAACAGCCAGGGAGGTAGGAGTAATGAAGTATTAGAAAAAGCAGGAGAATGAAGTATTCTGGTAGAGAGAAGTCTGAAGGCACTAGTGGTCACCAGTCTCATGCTTCCAAGCGGCCATGTAAGATGAGTCAGAAGACAGTGAATCAATGCGTTTGGCCAGTTTCAGTGAGAGATTTAAAAATTTAAACCTAGCTGAAATTAGAGATTATCTAATCCAGTGAGCTGACTTTATTGCATAAGGATTGATACATAAGTACTTAATACATGTTTGAATTGCATTTTCTTTACCACTTATTAAGCTAGGGTGACCGATTGTCTGGGTTTGCCTGGAAGTTTCAGTTTTTAAACTAGGTGATGTGTGTCATAGGTTTCCTAGGACTGAAGGGTTTCCTGGGATGCCTTACATTGAACAGTGGCCAAGTCTTGACGAGAGCACTCTGTCTGCTCAGGGCATCTGAACTGGTGTTAGCAGCATTCTCTGCCCATCAGAATAGAAGATTCTCTCAATCAGGGGACCAGACTTTAGTACTGTATCTAGTTTTATTTCATGCTCTTGTTAACTTCTGTCTGATCTGAAAATCTACCTCAGAACAGTTACTCTACCCCAACTTTTGCTTTTTTCCTCCTGCAATAAATTGTTTAAAGACTTCATTAGGTAGTGCTAAATTAATTAAAGTGGTTGATAGGATTTTAAGTTCCTCTAAAGAGAGTTAACGTAAGATCAGAAACTGTTGTATGCCTTTCTACACTGTTGATGTCTAGTAAATAAAACTTACTTTATTGATACTCCTTTTGAAAATACTTTTTAGTATTAAAGTTTAGAGTTCTGAAATGAACTACAGTTTTTGGTTATATATTTCTCTGGAAGATTTTGGGATGAAAGATTCGGACTATGTTTCATGTAGTTTAAGGTTTCCTACCAGTTGGTTACATTGCTTTTGTAGAGGCAGAGATTGCCTCCTGACCATAAGAAATTACATATATATATGGCCTTGCCATGACATATCTGAAGCTTTTCTGAAGCATTTTCAATTAATATTGAGCATTCTATCTCATTTTAGGAATAATGTACTGAAAAGTTAGACTAGAAGTTAAATGCTTTAATTTTGGCAACAGAAAACTTCCACATATTTATACATTTTCTCAAAACTATTTTGAAATATTTTAAGACTAAATTTTTATTTTTATTTAGCTTTTAAATGTATTGTGTATGGTTCTTATGTTCTAGGACAAAGATAAATCCATCTGAAATGCCAAGTTGTATACTCTCGTATTTGTAGTGGTTTTACAAACAGCTTCATTAGTTTTTAACTGTACCCCATTTTCCAAGTTTTTAAACAGAAGCAAGGACTTATGAAAAACTAAATTAAGTGTGTGGTTATTATTCCTAATAGTTGCCAAAATGCTTTTTTGAACATGAGTTTTTTTTTTGAGATAGAGTCTATGTTACCCAGGCTGTAGTGCAGTGGTACCAGGCTGTAGTGCAGTGGATCTTGGCTCACTTGCAACCTCTGTCTCCCAGATTCGAGCAAGTCTTCTGCCTCAGCCTCCCAAGTAGCTGAGACTACAAGCATACGCCATCACAGCCAGATAATTTTTGTATTTTTTAGTGGAGACGGAGCTTCACCAGGTTGGCCAGGCTGGTCTTGGAACTCCTGATTTCAAGTGATCCACCTCCTTGGCCTAAGTGCTGGAATTACAGCCATGAGCCACTGCACCTGGCCTGAATGTGATGTTTCATGTAGCCAGAAGGTAGGACTCTTTGGCTTGTCCACACATTGAAATCAACAAACATACAATTTTTTCTTAGGGGATAGTCTGTTTCTAACCTGGCTTTCTCTTGAGTTCTTTCTTTTACATCAGAAATACCTGGTGAATATTTATTGATATGAATTCATAGTTTTTCTGCGAAAGGTGGACTACTTTTCTATCCATTTAATTTTTATTTTTAGCTGAGATAATTTTAAACAAAGTCTGAACTACCCTAGTTTAAGGTTCTTGTTAGAGTAGAATTGAAAATAAGGAAATAGAAAATCATAGCTGAAGAATCTTTTCTTAAACCTTTTGTGGCCTCTTGTTTTTAAAGTTATTCGCCATAGTTAGTGAATAAAGTTCAGGATTTTCTTTTTATATTTTATTTATTTTTAAAATTTATTTTTAATTGACAAATAATTGTATATATTTATGGGGTACAATGTGATATTTTGATCTATGTATATACATTGTAGAAAGGTTAAATCCAGCAGTATATCAAAAAGCTTATATACCACGATCAAGTAGGCTTCATCCCTGGGATGCAAGGTTGATTCAACATACACAAATCAGTAAATGTGACTCATCACATAAACAAAACTAAAGACAAAAAGCACATGATTTTCTCAGTAGCTGCAGAAAAGGCTTTTGATAAAATCCAACATCCCTTCATGTAAAAAATTCTAAATAAATTAGGTATTGAAGGACTGCCTCAAAATAATAAAAGCCATATATGACAGCACACAGCCAACATACTGAATGGGCAAAAGCTGTAAGCATTCCCCTTGAAAACTAGCATAAGACAAGAATACACTCTCTCACCACTTCTATTCAAGATAGTATTGGAAGTTCTGGCCAGGGCAATCATGCAAGAGGAAGAACAGGCATTCAAATAGGAAGAGAGGAAGTCAGACTATCCCTGTTTGCAGATGATGACATGATCCTTTATCTAGAAAATCCCATAGTCTCAGGCCAAAAACTTCTTAAGCTGATAAGCAACTTAGCAAAGTCTCAGGATACAAAATCAATGTGCAAAAGTCACTAGCATTCCTATACACCAACAACAGTCAAGCCAAGGGCCAAATTGTGAATGAATTCTCATCCACATTTGCCACAAAAAGAACAAAACACCAAGGAATACCGCTAACTAGGAAGGTGAAAGATCTACAAGGAGAACTACAAATCACTACTTAAAGAAATCAGAGATGACACAAACAAATGAAAAAACATTCCATGCTCGTGTATAGGAAGAATTTATATTGTTAAGATGGTCATACTGCCCAAAGCAATTATAGATTCAATGCTATTCCCATTAAACCACCATTGAAAATCTTCACAGAACTACAAGAAACTTTTTAAAATTCATGTGGAACCAAAAAATCTGAAAGACCAAGGCAATCCTAAGCAAAAAGAACAAAGCTGGAGGGATCATGCTACCCAACTTCAAACTATATACTACAGGGCTACAGTAACCAAAACAGCATAGTACTGATAGAAGAACAGACACACAGACCAGTGTAACAGAATAGAGAACTCAGAAGTAAGACTGCATACATACAACCATCTGATTTTTGACAGACCTGACAAAAGCAAGCAATGGGGAAAGGATTTCCTATTCAATAGATGGTGCTGGGTTAACTGGCTGGCCATATATAGAAGATTGAACCTGAAACCCTTCCTTACACCATATACAAAAATCCAAGATGGACTAAAGACTGAATTAATTAATTTTAATTAATTAAAAACCCAGAACTACACAAACCCTGGAATTCAACCTAGCCAATACCATTCAGGGCATAGGCATGGGCTAAGAGTTTATGACAGACGCCAAAAGCGATTGCAACAAAAGCAAAAATTGACAAATGAGATCTAATAAAAGAGCTTCTGCACAGCAAAAGAAACTATCAAGAGAGTAAACAGACAAGCTCTACTGAATGGGAGAAAATTTTAGCAAATGGTGCAAAACTAAGGACAAAAATTACAAGATTATCTTAGTAAATGCAGAACTAAAAGACAAAGATTTGACAAAAATCTGTCATTAGATATGACAAAGGTCTAATTTCCAGCATGTATAAGGAACTTAAACAAATTTACAAGAAAAAAAAATCCCATTAAAAGATTGGCAAAGGACATGAACAGACACTTCTCAGAAGAAGACATACGTGTAGCCAAAAATCATGAACAAAACCTCAACACCACTGATCATTAGAGAAATGCAAATCAGAACCCCAATGAGATACCACTCACACCAGTCAGAAAGACTGTTATTAAAAAGTGAAAAAATAACAGACACTGGTGAGGCTGTGGAGAAAAAGGAATGCTTATACACTGTGGTGGGAGTGTAAATCAGTTGAACCTATGTGAAAGACAGTGTGGTGATTCCTCAAAGACCTAAAGACAGAAATAACATTCAACCGAGCAATCCCATTACTGAATATGTAACCAAAGGAAAAGAAATCGTTCTGTTATAAAGACACATGCACACGTATGTTTATTGCAGTGGTATTCACAATAGCAAAGACACAGAATCAGGCAAATGCCCATCAGTAATAGACTGGATAAAGAAAATGTGGTAGATGTACACCATGGAATACTATGCAGCCATTAAAAAATGAGATTATGTACTTTATGGGGACATGGATGGAGCTAGAGGCCATTATTCTTATCAAACTAACAGAGGAACAGAAACCAAATACCGCATGTTATCACTTATAACTAGGAGCTAAATGATGAGAACACATGGACACGTAGAGGGAAACAAGACACACTGGGACCTATCTAAGGGAGGAGGGTGGGAGGTGGGAGAGGATCAGGAAAAATAACTGATGGGTGCTAGGCTTAATACCTGGGTGATGAAAAAATCTGCAACAGCAAACCCCCATGACACATGTTTACCTGTGTAACAAACCTGCACGTGTACCCATGAATTAAAAAAAAAATTAAGGAAAAAGGAAAAGATTAAATAAAGCTAACTAACATATCCATCACATTACCGACTTATTTTTTTGTGATTAGCGTGTTAAAATCTATTTTAGCAATTTTGAGGTAGACAGTACATTATTATTAACTGTGCTCATCATGCAGTGCAATAGATTACTAAAACTTATTCCTCTAGTCTAACTGAAACTTCGTAATTTTGGATTAACGTCTCCCTTTTTCCCATCCCTCCTTAATTTATATTTAGAAAGCAACAAATACTAGCTACTGATTTTTTTTTCTCCTTTTTTTCTTTTTTTATTTGACATGCAGGTCAAACTAGCTACTGATTACTTAAAATTTTGATTAAAATGCTTACATGCAAGAAAACCAATTGTTGTTGTTATTTTTGAGACAGAGTCTCACTGTCTCACCAAGGCTGAAGTACAGTGGTGCCATCTCAACTTACTGCAACTTGCAGCTCCCAGGTTCAAGTGATTCTCCTGCCTTAGCCTCCCAAATAGCTGGCATTACAGGTGTGCACTACCCTGCTGGACTAATTTTTTTTGTCCTTTTTTTTTTTTTTTTTTTTTAATAATAGAGTCAGGGTTTCACCATGTTGGCCAGGCTGGTCTTGGACTCCTGACCTCAGGTGAGCCACCCGCCTCAGCCTCTCAGAGTACTGGGATTATAGGCGTGAGCCACTGTGCCCTGCCAGAGAAAGCCAGTTATCTTAGATTGAGCTAGATTTTAATGTAGGTATTTTTTTTGACTAATGTGTTTATGTGAGAAAGTATACTTACTTGGTGCTGCTAACCTTATTTTAGCTGAGTGAAAGCATCTTCAGTGACTGCTTAACTTTAATTTCCAATCTTGGAATCTTAACATTTCATGTCTGAGTAGATCTTTGGATCTCTTTTGGGATTGGAGGAGCATAGTTTCTCAGTTCCCCTCCCAGTTTTGCTACCTGTTGTTTATTTTTTTGACACATTGTTACAAACTCTTCATAAAAAGGGTAGGGTAGGTGTATCACAAGTGTTTTGAGATTATAGAGAACCAATGGACTCTTTAGTTTTTAGACATGGCTAACAGTAGAAATTTCACCCAAATGCTTCTATTTTATGTATGCAATATTATTTTACTTTATCAATTTTAAGATGTACTTTAAAAATGTTTTAGCATTTCTCATATCTGGATGTATCATGTAATTGAGGGTGTCATTTAATTGGCATCCTTTTTTTTAGTGGTACATACAATTGATATATTTTTAAATTATTTTTTCCAACTTTTAAAGTATGCAGATACATGAGTCATGTTGATTTCCAATATACCCTCTCCATATTGAGTGTTTCCTTTGAAAGCATCATCTTGACCCTTATGGGTATCAGTGGTTATTTTTTCAAACCCAAATGCTAGGTGACATATTACTGTCAGATCTGATTTTGTAATTTTTTTTTCTCTTGCAAAAGGAATGTTGAAGAGTGTGCATGGGAAACATCAGCTTGAGTATTTTCTTCTTTGTTTATATTTATATTTTTAGTATTATCTTTAGGTTTTTCAACTTCAGGTTTCTTTGGAGTAATATTTTAGTACCACAAATGCATTTTGTGAGGGTTAGTTTAAGTAAAACTATATAATATGGTATGCAAATCTGCTTAACCAGCCATAAACTGCAATGCATTGCCTTATGCAAAAATCGGATGAATGCAGGAGAATGTCACTGTCAAGCCCTCTGTATAGAACTCCCCCATTTGTTATATATATGTAACATGATGCTCTGATAATCCAATAAGGGCACTAGTGTTAACCTGTATGTTAAATATTATAGCAAAATTTAATGTGTTACTCTTTTCTAAAGATAATTTTCAATATAAACAGAAGTCTTTTTCCTCCAGCAGCTTGCCAGTGGATTGGTTCATGTTCTCCCTGGCATACATGTATTCACTTTGGAGTTCATAGAGATAGAAAGCTTATGCTTAGTCTCTTGGAATGACATTTAAAAAGTGGTGGTTATCAGAGAGGTGGGCATTGGGTTTGTATTTTGAAGGAGATAAGTAGTTGTAAACATGCTAGTAAGATATTAAGAGAGAAGCTGGTGACAGTGTATATGTCCTTGATTAAATGGGAAGGGAAAAGAACAAAATTAAAAACTTGGAAGAGAGTGGGGTACTGCACCTCATGAGGAGCAGAAGAATTATTATGTAGTATTTATCAGATGATTTTTTTATTCTCTTATTATTAAAGTTACACATGCTCAGTAAAATGTTGACTCAGTACAGAAAAGCTTAAAGTGAAGTAAGCTTTTTCGCCTTCACATGCCAGCCCTCCACTCCACTTTTAATAGTTTTTAGTTATCCTTCTGGAAAATTTCTATGTATGGACAATAATAAAAATAATAACATGTATTGAGATACTAATTATATGTCTGGGACTTTCAAAAATATCTTTACAGGCTGGGAGTACTTTTCAAAAATATCTTTACATGCCTGTAATCCCAGCACTGGGGGGCTGAGGTGGGCAGATCACCTGAGGTCAGGAGTTTGAGACCAGCCTGACCAACATATTCAAACCCTGTCTTTACTAAGAAAACCCCCGAAAATTAGCCAGGCATGGTGGAATGTGCCTGTAGTCCCACAACTTGGGAGGTTGAGGCAGGAGAATCTCTTGAACCTGGGAAATGGAGGTTGCAGTGAGCTGAGATTGCACCACTGCACTCCAGCCTGGGCAATTGAGAGAGACTTTGTCTCAAAAACAACAACAAAAAAACTTTACATGTTCATTGATCACAACAACCCTATGATATAGGTACTATTCTGTAATTTTTTTCTTCTGTTTTTATTTTTTTTTTGAGACCGAGTCTCGCTCTGTCACTAGGCTGGAGTTCAAGTGATTCTCCTGCCTTAGCCTTCCGAGTAGCTGGGACTACAGGCACCCGCTGCCACGCCCAGCTAATTTTTGTATTTTTAGTAGAGTCGGGGTTTCACCACGTTGGCCAGGATGATCTCCATCTCTTGACCTTGTGATCCACCCGCCTTGACCTCCCAAAGTGCTGGGATTACAGGTGTGTGCAACTGCGCCCGGCCCAATTTTTTTCTTCTCTTACATTTGAAGAAATTGAGGCACAGAGTGGTTAAGTGATATATGAGGACTTATTGCTAATAAGAGGTAGAATGAACTTGAACCCAGGTAGCCTGATTTCACAGTCTACATCTTTTCCACTGAGATATACTGGTAATTCCATGATAAAAGAAACAAATTAAGCCAATTGGAGCCACTTACTCTTAGAGATAAATAGCACTGAAGTGGAGTGGAGGATTGGGATGAAGAAAATAACACTATATGATGTTTCTGCCTTCTCAGCTAGATATTCTTCAGTATAGTACAAGATTTGTTGTTTTTCTTTCTTGGCTACTGTTAATATGAACATTTTTTCGCACAGCTTAATGTTCTGATTTTTTCTGTGTGTGACTTTTTTGTCTTTTTACCTACTGGAGACTGTTTTCTGATATTAGGAATGTTGGCCATCGGCTTTCTAAATTATTTAAAATTACTTTTTAAAAAAGCTGCATTGATAAATATTTACTGATCTCTAAATAGACACTTAAATGCATAGTGGCTCAAGGGATAGTTTAAAATATCCTGGATTTTAAAATAAACAGACAACAAACACCAAACAAAACCCTTGTTTTAATCCTTCTTCTAAACAGAAAGATATTTTTGTAGTTGTAATTGTAAGGCTTCCAAAATTCTAA
The DNA here is from genome assembly GCA_004027715.1 of Plecturocebus donacophilus. Lineage (NCBI taxonomy): Eukaryota > Metazoa > Chordata > Mammalia > Primates > Pitheciidae > Plecturocebus > Plecturocebus donacophilus. The sequence continues at coordinate 10,625 of PVKP010028602.1, forward strand.
TTTTATTCTGTGAACATTTATTAAGTATTCAGTTTTTTATAATGACTACATTTATTGAGACCCTGTGTAAGTGTGTAGCTTTATGCTAGGTGCTAGACACTAAAAAAAGTTGTCTTTTGGCTGGGCACAGCGGCTCACACCTGTAGTCCCAGCACTTTGGGAGGCCGAGGCAGGCAGAGTATGAAGTCAGGAGTTCCAGACCAGTCTGCCAACATGGTGAAACCCCATCTCTACTGAAAATACAAAATTTATCCCAGCTACTCAGGAGGCTGAGACAGGAGAATTGCTTGAACCCGTGAGGCAGAGGAGGCTGCAGTGAGCCGAGATGGCACCACTGCACTCCAGCCTGGGCAACAGAGTGGGACTCTGTCTCAATAAAAAAAGATTGTATTTCATTTTTTAAAGTTAGGTGAGGGAGAAGAAAGTCAAATATGTATGAGTTAATATAATTTAATAAATGCTGTTGGAATTTTGAATAATATATTGGGAGAGAACGAAGTAGTAGTTATTTAATGCCACCTAGAGGAATCAGGGGAAAAGAGAACAAGTTAAGTCTGAAGTAGGACTCTTAAGGTACGGAAGTGAAACAGCATGGAGTCATGAAATAATCGCATCTGTTATGGAGGAAGTGATTAGGTTAAGTGTGGATAGATGTCTTGTAGGTAGAAGTCGCCAAGTGTTAGAAAGTGAAGTGACAATTGATGAAGAACTTTCCCTAACTTAAGGAGTTTGAATTTTATTTAATATACCGTAAGAGGCTCACAGATCTATGTAAGTAGAAGAATAACATAAACATACTTGATTCTAGAAGATAATGCTGATAGTAGAGTAGAGGCTGGCTTGAGTGGAGTTAATTCCAGTAGCAGAACAGGTTCTTTGTTCGAAAGTACTTGTTAATATTTCAGAGATGTTAAAATGTGAACCGCCATGCTACTTATGTAATATGAGGGTAAACATGGTTTATCTTCTATTTTATTTGAAAGGGTTGGTTTCCAAGTTTGTTTTAAGACCTAATGGGTGACAGATAATCTGCATTCTAAAAAACATGCAATTTGTATTTTTGATTTGTATTATATATCCAGCTTATTTAAAAGTATAAATCTGCTTTGTCAGTGGTGTTATTTTTATTTTCTTTGATTTAGAGCTGTCATTAAAATATTCAGTGAGATTAGTTCTTATTCTCAGTGCAGTTACAGATAGATTCAAATATCGTGGAAGACTTGATACTGTATGCATATTTGCTTCCAATAAAAGAGCTTCAGAAATAAAATAGATTTCTTTTTTATTTAATGCTAATCTTCCTGTGTGAGAAGTATTCAGAATTTTTAATGTTATCTCCAGGCACCCAGTATTCTATCTAAAAGAGTTAAAATTAGCATTAAAAAATTAATATCGAGAAATGTTAACATTGTCTTCCAAAGAGGAGTTCCAGTGTAGAGTGTCTTGGATCTTTGCTGTTCTTACAGCAGTACTTTTGTCTTTGTTCTAGAGAGAACAACTTTACAGTCATTCAGTTTCTCTAATATGATAGGATCTATTAGGGAAGACATTATTGCCAGAGATTATTCAGTCTTATTTTAAGTCTTTAATTGCTTAGTGCATATTAGATATCAATATTCCTATTTCAGTAACATAGTCTTGTAACTATTCTGTGAGAAAATTCTCCTCATTAAATCACCTGGTCAGCATATGTCACATGTACTTCTTCCTGTATTGTGTTTCTAGATTGACTTGACTAGAGACAAGTCATGTCATTCTTCTCAGACTGTGAATTCTTTCAGTTTAAATTAAAAGATTAGAATATGATTTTCATGACATTTGTTAATCATATTCAGTGTTGATTAACACTATATATTGGCACATACAATACCAGATCTTCTTTTTAAAGACGTAGTTATATTTAAAGGTTAAGGCAAATGAGTTCAGGTGGGAGGAGATTAATTTATATAGTTAATTCTTTTCCTTTTATTTTTGAGACAGGGTCTCACTATGTTCCTCAGTCTGGTCTCTAACTCTTGGGCTTAAATAATCCTGCCTCAGCTTCCTGAGTAGCTGGTATCACAGGCATGTACCACACATGATGTATATTGCCCAATAGCCTATCAAAACGTTGAGTTTTTGTAATGAAGAAATTAGCATTAGCATTATCAGTGTATGGGAGTATCTAGGAGCATTGTTATTTTGTTCTTTTAACATTTTTGCTAGATTGATGGCTGAAAAAACAGGGTGTCTTCTGAATTTGATACTACTTCTTTACCAGTGGGCTTGGATTATTTTTTAGAATTTTTAAAATTTATCTGTGTTTTCCCTTTGGGGTTTGTCCTTTGTCCATTAAGACCAAATCATTTAAAATTTATGTTTTTAAAAAAAATTTTTTAATTTGCTTGCGATCTTTTTGTAATTATGCATTAATACTTAACATATCTGCAAATATTTTTAGTGTTTGCCTTTAACTATATAGTCAACTTTTTTTTTTTTGAGACAAAGTCTTGCTTTATTACCCAGGTTGGAGTGCAGTGGCACTATCTCAGCTCACTGCAATCTCCCCCTCCCAGGTTCAAGTGATCCTCCTACCTTAGTCTCCCAAGTAGCTGGGACTACAAGTGTGTGCCACCATGCACAGAAGTAAACATTTTGTATTTTTTTTTCTTGTGTAGAGATGGGCTTTTGCCATGTTTGCAGGCTGGACTCAAACTCTTGAACTCAAGCTTTTGCCAGCATTGACCTCTCAAAGTGCTGAGATTACAGGCATGAGCCACCTTGCTTGGCCTACACAACAATTTGATGACTTATGTGGTTGCTTACTTTTTGTGTCCTTCTATAAAAGTCAGAGGTACAAGTTTACAATGTGGCAGTACACAGAAGGAAATTTTAAGAAGACCATTTCCATGAGTTGTTAAATAAAAAGGCTCTAATAGATATGTACTGTTCTGTGATTCAAAGAAAGAATTTAGAATTTCTAGAGAGTTTGGATGATAACATGTCTTAGACCATTTTCTCTGTCATTTTTTATAATTTTTTGTGTAAGAGCTAGACAACATGTAGTACTGATGTGCTTTGGGAATTTGTGGACTAGGTGTCATATTGAGTAGATGATATTGAGATACTGTGATGGAAATTGATTACAACTATTGTTCTTTTCTGAACAGAAGGCTGTGCCCACTTTCATATCTGTAGGCAAAATCAGAATTTTTCTAGTTTTCCCAAAATTGTATTCAAGTTCTCCAGAGAAACAGAGCCAATAGGATTTAATTAGTTAATTAATTCAGATTTGGCTTATGAGATTATGGAGGCTGATAAGTCCCAAGATCTGGGAGGTGATTTGGCAAGCTGGAGATCTGGGATTGTTGCTAGCATAGTTCCAGTCTGAAGGTTGGCAGACTCATGCCCCAGGAAGAGATCAGTTCAAGTTTGAAGGTGGGAAAAAGCCAGTGTTTTAGTCAAAGGAGATCAGGCAAGAATGATTCTCTTTTGCTTAGGGAATGGTTAGCTTTTTTCTTCTGTTCAGGCCTTCAGTTTATTCAGTGAAGCCCACCCACATTATGGAGGGTAGTCTGCATTATCCAGTTGACCAATTTGAATGTTGATCTCATCCAAACACCTTCACAGAAGTAATGTTTGACTGCATATCTGGGCACCCCATGGTCCAGTCAAGTTGTCATGTAAAATTAACTATCATACATATTTGACATTGTCTAAGAGTTCCATACAATGTGGATAAACTGAGATTATTTTATTCTGGAAAAAGAAACCTAAAACCATTGTTGACATATATTTGTTTTTGTAATCCTTCATACATATTTGACATTGTCTAAGAGTTCCATACAATATGGATAAACTGAGATTATTTTATTCTGGAAAAAGAAACCTAAAACCATTGTTGACATATATTTGTTTTTGTAATCCTTTAAAAACCTCAGTAGTGCTTTCATGAATTCTCAAGATTCTGAGCAGCCTGGCTGCTGATACGCACTCTAGGATGTGCTCACCTTTCAGTTAGAATGATTTTTTACCCTACATCTCAGGAGTTTGCAAACTGGCCCCAGGCTACCTCTGATTTGTCACCTGTTTTTATAAATAAAGCTTTATTACAACATAGCCACAGGCATTTTATTGTCTACAGCTCATTTAGACTTCAGTCGCAGAACTGGCTAGTTGAGACTGAGGTTGAGTGACCCACAAAGCTGAAAATATTTACTATCTGGCGCTCTACAGAAAAAGAATTTGTTGAACTGTTTTTCTGGCAGTAGTTAATTATTCAAGACTAATGATTGAAGGTTTTCCTAGCTTGTGATAATAAGACCATAGCATTAGTCTATATAGTGGGGTTTTGCTCCCTATTACTGGAGTGAGAGAGTGAGTGAGTGAGAGAGTGAGTGAGTGAGAGAGAGATTGATTATTTCCTTTTAATTATAAATGGTTCGTTGGCCAAGACTTGTCAACAATAGAGTGGAGTTGTGTTGTGGGCTCTAATGGAGCATTATTGTATATTGCTCAAAAATAGTTACATTGCCTAAAAGCAAGGATTTTAATTTTAGCCATTTAATGCAGGTTTTGTAAAAATTGTTACTAGGAATCTGAATTTATGTGTCTTGATCTATAGCTGGTTTCTAACCTCATTATCAAATGTTGATGTAATCTGCAAATCAGTATATGTACTTTACAGCATTTCCCCACATAAATTGGTAGAATGAATAAAATAATAACCAATGATGGAGTAAATCTTCTTGTAATGTATTTGTTCCTTTAGTAAAACATAGTCAATGTTAGCATTTAGATATAGAGCTCCCTGAAGGTTTTTTCCATGTACGTAAATATGCAAACTCTTCTCCAGCTGTGGAATCATACTATGTATACAGCTACATAAAGTGCTTCTCTTCCAAACATACTTCATATATTTTGGATGTTCTTCCATGTCTAAAAATAGGTTGGTAAAATCATTTTTAGTGTGTAAATATTATCCAACTAATTAACAGTATATATTTGTTCATAGGCTTTTCCTTATTTTAAGCAGTGCTGTCAGGAATGTTCTTGTACTCATATTTTATACTTGTCTGATATTTCCTTAGGATAAATTCTCAGTAGAAGGTCATGTCTACGTTGAAATTTAATGTAGCAAAACTTTCCAGTTTGCTCTTTAGAAAGGTTGTACCAATTTGCAAGGCCACAAAAATATATGAGCATGCCCCTCAGTTGGTTGACACCAGTCTTTCATTTGTCAACTCGATAGTTTTAAAAATCCAGAAAATTTTATATTTTTCACTTCTCCCATTATTAATGAGATTTGGCATCTTTTCTTATCTTTATTTTCCGTTTATATATAGTCCCAGCCTATTTATGCTATTTGCTGGGTATTCTTAAAAAAAAAAATTATCCAGCTAATAGGTTTGCACTTGTGAGAGTAGACTGGTTGCCTTTTTTAATAATAGTTTAGACAGGACTTTGAGTTCATTTAGATGGGATGTTATCTGATTGAAAAAAACATTTTGATAGAGATTATAGCTGACAGATCAGAATTAGAATAGATCTGGTGACAGAACACCTTCCTCTGGTTCTTTGATGTGAATGTTGAATCACATAAATTGAAAAGTCTCATTCAGAGAGAAGTCTAGAAGCTACAGAGCTTTAAGTGGTTGTTCTGGACCTCAGAGCTGGTAAAAGTGTCTCTTTGCCGAATATTTTTCAATTTTGATTTGTTAATTTAAATGTATAAGGCTTTTAAGGCTACTTGTATACTTTATACATCTGTAAAGCCTAAATTTAATTGATAAATTGCATTTAAATAAAACTTTAAAATAAAGTTTTATGTTATTAAAAATGTTTTAATAAAATAATATTAAAATGATAATGTTTTGTTAAAAATGAATTATAATGTTGAACTTAACATGATAGTAGCTTCAGGTCTGGTTTTATTATTAATTGATTTATATGTTTTGATTTTAATATTAACATAGAGAACAACTATTCCTAAAAGTGTAGTTAAAAAAAAAAACTGGTATAATTAACTTTATGCACGTTTGTTGTTTTGTTACCCTTATGTTTAAACTGCCAGAAGGCATTCCTTACGTGCCAGTTTCAATAGGGTATCACTTAATAATCTTTAAAACTATCTTGTTTCAAATAATGGTAAGTACCCAGTGATGTCATTTGCTCTTTACTTAGAAGCATCTGCTATTGCAACCATAAAACACAAATGGGGACATTGAATTATGTGATAAATCTGTTTCAGGTTGCTATACGGATATGGGAGCATTGAAATTATGTGGAAATAATGTTTTAGGGTGGCTATTCAGATCATCTCTAATGTGCTTATTAATTTTTTAAGAGCTGTCATTGTAATGAAAGCCTAAAATTCATTTAGGGATACTTCTTAATTTTCATGAATAATTCTGTAAGCCCCAAATTTAGACTTACTGTGTTAGGCATTAGTAAAGGTTTGTGCTTCTACAGGTTTTGTATCAAGTTTAACAAATTTAAAATTTCTCTAATTATAGTACAGTAACAATTGCTAGATGCTCATTTATTTCTTCATCTAACTTGTAACAAATAGTACACATTGGCACTGGTCCATGGATATCCTTTGAGTAGCATTGTACTAGACAATAAAAGAATTTAAGTAATGGGTAAAACAGAAAAAGTCAAATAAAAGTTAAGTAAAAATGGCTAAGTGAAAATAAACATTGAAAGAACTTTGAAAAACCTTAAAGTAGCTAAAAAATATTTAAATTAAAAGGACAGATCAAGCTAAGAGTAGGAAAAAGCTGTGCTATTAAGCTGTTATTATATAATAAGGAAATAATTCAAATAAAATGACATAAAAGAATTTAAAAATTTTAAGTGATGATTGTAGACATGTAGTAGAAAAAATGGATCGTTTTAATATTCCATGTGGATATCCTATTTATATTATCATGCATTATTATTGAATTTTTCCTGAGTTCTGATTCTCAGTTAATGCATATATGTGGAATCACAGATGCCTACCTATCAATTATTCTAGAGCAAAGTACTGATATTTGAAGATAAGTAGATTTAACATTTTTAATAACACAGTAGTGTGTCTTTAAAAGTTTAATGTCCAGAAGCAGAAAACAGTTCTTCAGCTAGAGGAAGCTATGTAATCACACTTAATTGATATATGTGTGATATATAAGTTTATTTGGTTAATTTTTTTGATCATTTTAAATTATTTAGGGCAGAAAAGAACCTTTTATATCCTGTGTGTATTTTCCACAAGGTTAAAAATAAGTCTTCTGCCTACTCAGATTTTATATATGTGTTAACCGTTGGATATTTCCCTTTTTAGGCCCAGATTATTCATCAGCATGGCTACCTGGTAATGAATCATTGTGGCAGGCCACAACTGTTCCATCTAACCATCGAAGTAATCATATCAGGAGACACAGTATAGCTTCTGACAGTGGAGACACTGGCATTGGAACTTCCTGTTCTGATAGTGTGGAAGGTGAGCTAAAATTCTTATTGTTTATATATGAATCTTTGAAGAGTGGTTGTGATATAAGAATATTTAGGGGATATGTTTTATTGTTTCATACTGAAAATTACAGTGTTTGAATATTTAATAATGTTCAATGTTGCTGTATATCAAAATTTGATGAATTTGGTGTTTCATACTGAAAATTACAGTGTTTGAATGTTAATAATGTTCAGCATTGATGTATATAAAATAAAATCCCTCTAGTCATATCGGAATTTTTTCTTCATCTTTTTAACTAAACTTCTTATTTTGAGATGCAGATTTACATGTGGTTTTAAGAAATAATAGTGTTGTAACCAGGATATTTACATTGATATAGCTGAGATCCAGAACATTTCCATATACCTTATGTTACCCACACACACTTCTGTCTCTCTCCTTTGTCCTCTACCCCCTTAACTCTTGGAAGCCACTTTACTCTCGATTTCTATAGTTTTGTTTTTCCAAGAATACTTTATAAGTGGAATCATAACCATATATAAACTTTTGAAATTGACTTTCTTCTCTGGATTTTCATCTAGTTGTTACATATATCAACAGTCCATTCCTTTTTATTGATGAGTAGCATTCAGTAATGGTGGTATTAGAGAGAATACACTTTGAATACACTGTGAAGTCATGTGTACAGTGTTTATTTATGCCAGCAGTGATGTATGAGAACATATGGAATATTGAAAACTAGGTAAGCTCACCTGAGCCTTGGTGTCCAGGGTTTTTTGGTAGGTGGGTGTGCAGGTGTGGTTGACTGCCCTCATGGATGACCTCAGTCTGCAGCCCTCAAGCTGATACCATTTGGTTCAAGGCCCCCACCATCAATCACATTATTAGCATAGACTATATGGAGTGGCCTAAAATCCCCAGGTAAAGAAAGACTTTCTTACGAGGCAGGACATTCCAAGAGCTTAGAGGTTACCTCCTAGGAGCTGGGCAAAGGCCACATCTTTCTCAGAGTATGCAAGGTATGGGAAACTCAATAATTCATCCTTATTGCACAGTGTTAGACATAGACTGAGGTTTTTTTTTTTTTTTTTGCCTTACTACGTTTTGGGTAGAGTTATGTCTAGTGTATTGTTTTTCAAAATTGTTTTAGCGTTTCTAGTTCCTTTTCCTTTCTGTATAAGCTTAGAATATTGAAGTCTGGGTATTTGGTTAAAAAAGGAAAAAAAAATTAGCTTAGCATAATCAAGCTACTGGAAGTAAAGCTCATAAAAATTATGAGTTTGTACAAAAAAGAATACAAACAAATCTTCCTGGGAATATGATAGGAATTGTGTTGTCTATCAGATTGGGGAGAATTTCATCTTTTCTTGGTGAGTTTTTCAATCTATGAATATGGTATGTTCTTTATTTATTTAGATTTTTTATTTTGCCCACCAGTGTTGTATAGTTTTTAAGATACATTTTCTATACATATGTTGTTAAATTTATACTGAAATATTTTATGTTTTTGGAGTGATTGTAAATGGTATTATATTTACAGTTTTGTTGTTGATGTTTTATAGAACCTAGAAATAAATTTAGAAATACGTTTATAATATAGAAATAGATTAGCTTTTTTAAAAATTAATAATTAATTAATTTTTCTGAGATGGAGTTTTGTTCTTGTTGCCCAGGCTGGAGTACAGTGGTGTTATCTCAGCTCACTGGAACCTCCTCCACCTCCTGGGTTCAAGTGATTCTCCTGCCTCAGTCTCCTAAGTAGCTGGGATTACAGGTGCATGCCACCATGCCCAGCTAATTTTTGTATATTTAGTAGAGACAGGGTTTTGCCATGTTGGCCAGGCTGGCCTCGAACTCCTGACCTCAGGTGATCCGCCCACCTAGGCCTCCCAAAGTGATGAGATTACAGACGTGAGCCACTGCGCCCGGCCACATTTGCTTTTTGTATATTTATCTTGTATTTGTTACCTTGCTAAACTCACTCATTAGTTCTAAGAATTAGTGTTGGTAGATTCCTTGGAATTTTGAATGTAGACAATCACATTGTCTATAAATGAGGATGATTTTTCTTTCTGGTTTGTCTGCCTTTTGTTTTCTCAACTGCAGTGACTAGAAGAACTTCCAACACAATGTTGAATATGAGTAGTAGGAGTGGATATCCTTTTTCTGATTAGACAGATACAGCATTCCGTCTTTCACTGTTAAGTAGCAGTAGTATAGCTGTTAGCTGTAGGTTTTTGTAGATACCATTTGTCAATTTGGGGGCGTTTCTTATTCCTAGTTTATGGAGGATTTTTGTCATGAATGGATATCGGATGTTGTCAATTTTTTTCCCTCAATTGATTTATGATTTTCTTCTTTAGCTTCTTGATATGGTAGTGCATTTTATTGGTTTAAAAATGTTCAACCAGCTTTCTATCCCTGGAATAAGCTCTACTTGATCATGGTATATAATTCTTTTTATATATTGCTGAATTTTGTGTATATTTTGTTATGGATTTTCTTTGTGTGTGTATCGATAAGGAATATTGTCCTGTAGTTTCTTTTTTTCTTCGTAATCTCTTGATATCAGAGTTAATACTATAATAAATACTTTTATAAATGAATTGGAAAATGTTCTCTTTTATTTTTTGGAAGAGATTATATAGAATGGTGTCGATTCTTTTTTGTACATTTGGTAGAATTCTTCAGTGAAACACTTTGGGCCCAGAAATTTTTAATTTTTGGAATTTTAAAATTATGAATTTAATTTTCTTAATAGTTAAAAAGTAATTCAAATTATTTGTTTTAAATCAAATGAGTTGCGTTTGATTTTTAGAGGAAGTGGTTGATTTCATCTAAATTATCAAGTTTTTTGAGTAGAATTGTTTATAACATTCTCTTATTCGTTGGGTATCTGCAGGCTGTGTGGTGTTGTCCCCTGTTTCATTTCAGTTACCGTGTTACTGTTTTTTTTTTTTTTTGAGATGGAGTTTCGGAGTTTCGCTCTTGTTGCACAGGCTGTAATACAATGATGATCTCTGCTCACTGCATCCTCTGCCTCCTGGGATCAAGCATTTCTCCTGCCTCAGCTTTCCCAGTAGCTGGGATTACAGGCATGTGCTACCATGCCTGGCTACTTTTTATATTTTTAGTAGAGATGGGTTTCTCTATGTTGGTCAGGCTGGTCTCGAACTCCCAACTTCACGTGATCCACTGCCTCAGATCAGTTTTGGCAGCAGTTTGTTGATTTTACTGATCTCTGCAAAGAGCCATCTCTTGGTTACATTAATTTTCTCATTTATTTTCTGTTTTCAATTTCAGCGATTTCTGCTCTTTGTTATTTTCTTTTTTTCTGCTTGCTTTGGGTCTGTTGAGTCTTCCTTTTTTTAAGTTCTTGTTAGCAGATTTGAGAGTTTTCCCTTTTTGAAGTATGCTATTGTAAATTTTCCTCTCAGAAATGCTGTAGGTGTGTCCCACAAATTTTGATATTTTATATTTTCATTTTAGTTCAGTCCAGTGTATTTTTTTTTAAATTTACTTTATGACTTACTCTTTGCATCTCAGGACTGTAAGTGTGTTGTTTAGTTTCAGAGTGTTTCGAGATTTTCCTGATGGCTTTCTATTATTAATTTCTAGTTTATTTTTGTGTGGCTAGAAACATTTCATGTGATTTCAGTCCTTTAAATTTGTTGACATTTGAGGGCCCACCATATAGAATATTTGATATAGGTTCTGTGGGTACTTGGGAAGAAGGTGTATTCTACTGTTATACGGGGGAGTGTTCTATAAATGTTGATTAGATTTTGTTGATGTTGAGTTCTGCATACTTGATAATTTTCTGTCTAGTTTTTCTATCAGTTGTTGAAACAGGGGTATTTAAAAGTCTACAATTATAGTTGTAGATTTGTTTATTTTTTTATTTCTATGTTTTTGCTTTGCAGCCATATTGTTTAGTGTGTACACATTTAGAATTGCTATTACTTCTTGATGGTTTGACCCTTTTATCATTTTATGATATCCCTCTCTGTCTTTGGTATAATTTTCTTTTCTTTGAAGTTTACTTTATCTGATATTATATAACCAACATGCTTTTTTTGATTAGTGTTTACTGGCATATATTTTATATCCTTTTACATACAACCTATCTATATTATCGTTTGAAGTAAATGATTTGTAACAGCATTTAGTTGGGTCATGGTTAATTAATCTGCTGTGCCAATTTCTATCTTTTAATTGGCGTATTTAGATCATTTACATTTGATGTAATTATATGTCAGTATTAAGTCTTTCTATTTGTTCTCCATTCTGCCTTCCTGTGGGTTATTTGAACATTTTTAGAATTCTATTTGGATTCATCTATGTTTTCGAGTGTCTCTCTTTGTATGGTTCTTCTAGTAGTTGCTTTAGGTATTTTTATATACATTGCTCTTGGTACATTATGTATATACATGTACCACAGTTTACTGATGTTATTTTACCAGTTTGAGGGGAGTAGGGACATCTTAATTTTTATATCCCTTTACCCTCCCTCATTTACAATAATATAGTTTCACATATTTCCTCTACATACATTTATAACCACATCAAACAACTGTCAAACATAATTTAAGAAACTCAGGAGAAGGAAAGCCTACTTTATTTATTCATAATTTTTTCTTGTGTTTTTTCTTCCTTTGTGATGCTCCAAGGTTTCTTTTGTTACTGCTTCCTTTCTGTTTAGAGAACCTCCTTTAGTCATTCTTCATTCTTTTGTCATCTCTGATGACAGATTGTCTTAGTTTTCTTTTATCTGAGAATGTCTTGACTTCCCCTTGATTTTTCAAGGATAATTTTACTGGGTACACATTTCTAGTCTGACACTTCTTTTCTTTTACCACTTGAAAATATTTTTCTATTTTTTTCTGGCCCCTGTGATTTCTGATGACAAATCTGCTGTCATTTGAATTGTTTTGTGCCCTCCCTCCCCCATTGTAAGTTGTCATTTTTTTTTCTGACTGATTTCAATATTTTTTTCTTTTTCTTCAGTTTTTAGAAATTTAATTATCATGTGCCGTTGGGTGGATATCTTTGGATCTTGCAGTTGAAAGTGATGGGGCACTGTCTCCTTATTGCCAGGTGGAGATAGAAGTCCCAGTTCCCTACATGGCCTTTGCTGATACCTGAGGATGAGGCAGAGTACCTTGTTACTGCTGGGTGGGGGTGGAAGTCCAGGATTCCCAGCTTATCATCACTGACACCATATTGTGGGTTGCCTTATTACTACTCAGTGATGGTGAAAGTTTTCAGTCTCTACTAGACCTCCTCTAGTGTCACCTAAGGGTAGAGGGAAGGGGTGTACCATATTGCTGATAGGGGTGAAGTCCGTGTCTCCCTACTTGGCCTTCTTGGATACTACTGTGATGGTACTTTTAGGGTACTTTATTACAGCATGGCAAGTTTAGAAGTCTAGGTACCACACTTGGCTTTTGTTAGCATGGGTGGGAGTTCCCAGAAGGTAAAATTACTGTGATTAATTTGATGAAGAGCTTGAGCTACATTTAAAACCTGCTATTACTTATTATAGTTATCTGTACAACCTCTAATACTTTCTCACTTCTTTGAACCTCACTTTTTAAAAAAATCTCTAAATTGAAGATAACTCTCTGTGTGGTGATTTGATACGATGACTTTTAAGTACCTTAGCACAGTTTTCATTATTATCAGTGCTCAAGAAGTGATTCTTGTTCTCCTTCCTTGCTCCCTATGTTTTTTTGTGTCTCTCTTCTCATTTTTTTTCTCCCTGGAAATGTTTCCTAACTGACTTATCTGAAGTGGTATTTCTACTGCCATCCTCACAATTTTGTGCCCACTGGTTTATTTTGGGGCTGTTTATTGTTTGTATCATAGGACAGGAACTAGTATGTACTGGGTGTTTGATTTTGTTGAATGAAATAATGGATACCTAGACTCTCAGTTAAGGTTTCTGTTTTGGCCGGGTGAGGTGGCTCATGCCTGTAATCCCAGCACTTTGGGGAGGCTGAGGTGGGTGGATCACGAGGTCAAGAGATCCAGACCATCCTGGCCAAGATGGTGAGACCTCGTCTCTACTAAAAATACGAAAATTAGCTGGGCATGGTGGTGTGCGCCTGTAGTCCCAACTGCTTGGGAGGCTGAGGCAGGAGAATCGCTTGAACCCAGGAGGTGGCGGTTACAGGGAGCCGAGATTGCGCCACTGCACTCCAGCTGGGCCAAGTGCTAGACTCCGTCAAAAAAAAAAAAAAAGGGTTCCTGTTTCTACCTACATTTTTTTTTTTTCAATCCTGGTTTTATACTTGGTATTTCTGAGGTTGTAGTGTTGCATTCTTCTGTTCTGCTTCAATATTTAACACCCGTTGTTTTCTATTGTCAGGAATTTTTTTTCTAATGTCTTTCCCTTGATGCTCCCATATTGTTCATTGGTGTGGGTTTCTATGTTTTACTTTTTTGTCATTTCACTGGATCTTGGGAGGGAGGTAATATATGTCTGTATACTCAGGCAATGATTGAACCAGAAATCCTGTCATAGGTGTAAGGAAAAAAGAAAATGAAGAGAAAAGAACTTAAAAAGAGATTGTCAAACTTGTCCTTAATGTCAACTAGTATTGTGTATTTCTTCTACTCATTTTTCCTGATTTATAAAGGTAAGAGATACACATTTACAAAAACATAAAGATGAACATTGTTTTAAAAGCAAATTCGTATTTCAAGTATTATTCATGGATTTGAAAAATTTGACTCCACATAGAATTATTTTGAAAAATTATATGGAGCAAAAAAAGAAGTCTCTCTTTATTTCATTTCCTTCTTTAATTCTTGCTTTTCAAGAAGTCACCAGTGTTATTAATGTGTTGTGTATTCTTCCAGACTTTTTGCTGTTCATTTATTCACATACACACAGGCTTTTAAATAAACTGTTCATCCCATGCATGTTTTATGATTTGCTTTACTTTTCTAAAAACATCTATATATTGGATTTCTTTAAAAGATAATTTTTATTGTATCGTGAAATGATTCACATAATCTAATCCACACCAGCAGAGGCTCCTAGAATTAGTTTATTCTCCAAGGAGATTCAGTCATTATAAGATAAGCCTAGGATTAGGTTTGATCTCCATGGGCATTTAAGGATAAAGAAGGCTTCTATGGGGGCCTTTGTTCTGTGTTGGAAAGAACACATAATTAATAAAAGTCTGCCAATTTGTGGCATATAAGCTAAACAACAAATCAGAGAATAAAATAAAAACCTAGAATTTCTGTTCCAACATTTGGCAGAAATAACCCACATATACATACATGTTTATATGTATAACACATTTCTGTAGCAAGCATATTGAGTACTTTTTAAAAACACATGCATATATGGAAATCGAATATATGTAAAGACAGCATTTTAAAGCAGTAAGGAAATATTAGGCCTGAAAAAAGTGGTAATAGATCCCTACCTTAAACTGTAACAGTTACATTTGAGATTGAATAAAGAGCTATTCTTTTAAACATCATAAAATTCTAGGAGATACTAATTTATGTTCTTAGGTTAGAAATGTTCTTAAGTCACAAAACATTTAATAAAAATTTAAAGAAATTGAACATTGATAAAAGATACAAAATAAAAAAGACACATACTGGAAGTTAATATTTGTAATACAGTTGACAAGGAAATAGTATCTGTAGTTCTTAAAGAGCTCCTATGGGCTGCTCTGTCTATAGAGTAGCCATCCTTTTATTCCTTTACTTCCTTAATAAACTTGCTTTCACTTTACATTGTGAACTCTCCCTGAATTCTTTCTTGTGCGAGATACAAGAACACTCTCTTGAGGTCTGGATCAGGAACGCTTTCCTGTAACATATTTCTGGCAACCATAGAAAGGACTATAGTGCAGAAACCCTTACCCAACGGCTACCTTTGGGTAAATGTTGGGGTCCTGTAACATCTTTCTGGTGACCACAGAAGTGACTATACTGCGGAAACCTCCGACCCAAAGGCTAACTTTGGGTAAGTGGTGGAGTCCAGTAACATCTTTCTCATGAAACACAAAATGAACAATACTGAGGAGGCTCCTGACCCAAAGGAAATCGACTGCAGCACTGATTGGGCAACTTTGGGTAAGTGGTGGGTAAAGGATGGGATTGGGTAAAGGATGGGATTGGGTTAGAGGCCCAACTTATGGGAGTTAGAGTCTCTCCTGAGACAGAGTGGGTTGGAGGCTCCTCTTAATATATGGCAAGGATGCTTGACTGACCTTGGGTTAGAGGCCCAACTTAGGAAGGTTAGAGTCCCTTCTAAGATTTAGGGAGTTAGAGGTCCCTCTTGTCACTATCGGATGTTAATTGCATTCTTTTTGGATTAGTCTGCCTTGCACTATTTGCTAATGGCTGTGGGTGGCAGGATTAGGCATGTACAGGATCGTGGGACATGGGAGCTTTTTCCTCCCTACAAGGGGAAATGAGCTGATGAGACTGCTGGAAAAGATCCTTTTGGTACTGAAAAGCAGCCACCTGAACTTTTCAGTGTTGCTACAATGAGTGGGTCTTTCTGTGGCCTCCCTAAACTCTTCACTTTCCCTGCCCTGCCACAGGCAATACTTCCTTCTCTACTTTTCCTTTTCTATCTTTTCTATTACTCAGGGTGATCATCTTGCCCAGAGACCATGTGTTAAAACTCCAAGTCAGAGGCTGGATTAAAGATGATTGGGCCCATTTAGGGGCAAATTTAAGCCTCGTAAGTCTGATGTTGGGTGCTAAGCAGAGTGGCTAATGTCTATGTTTATCACATGTATTTTGTTCTGGCCCGAACGAAAGAAATAATTTTTCCTTTGTGATGCGGCTTGGCTCCCATGGCTATGGTACCGTAAACTGGATCACTAGGGCCGCTCAGGGATAGGGAACCCAGAAGCCTGGCATGCCGACAATAGGGTAAGAATTTTTTACCAGCCAGATCTGGGGCTTCTCTCTCTCTCTCTCTCTCTCTCTCTCTCTCTCTCTCTCTCTCTCTCTCTCTGCACATGGTTGAATGAATGAGAAAAAAAATCAGTATTTATCTCCTCTGTAAAGTTTTGATTAGTGCAAAAAAATATTCTAAGGCTAGTCTTAAGCTGGTGTATTTTGTGCTATGAGTTACTCTGTGTCGAGGGATACTTCAGGATAAAACACGGACTTAGAACACCTGTAAACTGCTTTTTCAAAACAACCCAGCAAGCTGGTTAGTAACAAACTTGGCTGCAGGTCTCTGAAACAAACAAAAAAACTGGATGAAGTCTCTGCCTTGTTTTGTGTTCTTGGGAGCTTGACCTTGTAAACACGTGGCAGTACTTTTGGTCTCCCCTTTCCAGGGAACAGGAATTTTAGGGCTCATGTCATAGTTAGCTCTAAAAATTATATTAAATAGTTAAAAGGCTTTGCAAGCTCAAAATTAACTACTGTAGACTCATTTTGGGAAAGGAAATGGGGACTGCCCCTTACTGTAGCTCAGTAGCTAAGGTTTTGCACTTTCACAAGTGATGATGCAGGTTCAGTTCCCCACTAGGAAGTAAGTCATTTCAGTGGTTTAATATCTGTGTGATCTTGTCTATTCTCTTCTCCTCTGTGGACTGTCTTAAATTTTCCTTTCTCTAAGCACCTTTGGTAAAGTTCAGAAGCTAGAAATATTGACCACTAGGCATGGGTAAAGTTGGGTAATAAGAGATCTGAAAGTATTAATTTTTAAAGAGTACTATGATTAAGGTCTGGATAAACAAGTCATAGATATATTTAAAAGGCCTTTATGTTTTTCTCTTCTTGGAACTTATATTTCTGGAAAAAGGTTTTTTCTTCTCAGTCAACTAAATTATTTTTCTACATTTGTTTTTTTTGTCTTACCACTCTCAATGCACTCATGAGAAGGCCTTAAGATAACTTCTAGTAGCCCTTGGGAAAAACAGAGGAGGCACCATAGACCCCATTTTGGGGAAGAACCTCTGTTTTCCTCAAGAAACCCCAGGAATTAAAAATAGATGGATCCCTCTCAAAATCAAAGGCTCTGTTCTGTTTTTCATTGTGTTATCTGATAGTTTTGAGTTTTGAGGGTATCAGAAATTACTGTGCATTATGAGAGAGCTTTGGTGTGCAATAACTAGGTAGGAAATATACTTTAAAGGATGGCTAATAGTCGTTATGGAAGGATACTTGACTCTTTAAACACTTGGATCAGAGAAGCATGCTTTTGGCTACTTGGAAGATAAGGAAATGTCCGTATCCCCCAGTGGGAGATGAGACTCCCATGAGGGATGGGCTGATGACAAATGGGCTGATTGGCTTTGGGTTGCCTTGCAGTGAAATGCAGAGTAGAAGCACTTCATGGCCTTCTCCTGTAGTGTTCTCCCTCCTTTTGGGGATCCAGGAACCAGTATAAAATGGCATCCTTAATTTTTGGGATCTGTCCTTGCCTTCAGTTGCTTATTTGGCCCCAGAAATGCATGCTTTCCTGGCCCTGTTCCTCCAAGGGCTCCACTCTAAAGCCAGTAATCCACTTAAAAAACAGGCAATGGAAAATCTTACATGTGCTGAATCTTCTGTGTGTGTATTTATATGTGTTGTATGTTTACGTATAAAACAGCTCTAATTAATTGGCTTAGAAAAATAAGCACTTAAATATTTTGTCAGAAAAATGGAAACTTTAAAGCCTTTTTGTTCATGTGACTTTAGTAATCTTTTGGAAATAAAGACAATTTAAAAAATTATTAGTAAAATAAAATGTCTTGAAAATGTAGACATTTGGTCTAAATTAAGGTCAGATATCAGATTTGCTAAATGCTTAAAGTCAAATTGTTTCTTTGACTTTTGAAAACTGTTCAATATACTACCTTAAAGCCATTAGATTCTAGATAAGGCCTGGGGACCTGTGGAGTTAGCCATATTCCCTAGCTATGCTGGAGAGCCAACTCTTATCTGCATTTCTGCCTGGTGTGCCCTAGGCTAGGCTCCATACCTAGAACACTATTAAAATTACTAACCAGGGTTTTCACCAAAAGTAAAGCTTAACACTGTAACACGTCATTGAGACTATTGAAACATTTCTACATGCAAAGTGTGTAAGGAAAGAAAATGTATTCATGGTAAAGATTTTAAGAAGGTAAGGGAATGTGGATTTTGCCTAAAGAGTTAGAGTGTTGTTTTAAGTTAGAGTAAAGCTAAAGGTTTGAACAGTTTTGGATAGTGTGGAAAAATTATGAGAGATTCTGTGTGTGAACATATTGGCTAAAGTTAAAGGGGTATTACTTACTTTTTCTGTAAAAAAAAACACAGGTTTTTCCTAGAGCGCTAATTTGCTCTTCCACCAAAAAAATGTAAAGGATTGTAAAAGATTTATAAGAATCTTAACCTTATGGTCAAGCTTATTCAGATTGGACAAACATTTATAAGGTTTTATTAAGAATTATGGGAGAGATGATCCAAGATGGCCGAATAGGAACAGCTCTGGAGTACAATTCCTAGTGAGAATGTAGAGAATGAATGATCACCGCATTTCCAAACGAGTTTTTACTGCCCACAGACCAGGAGATTCCTGCGCAGAAAAGCTCCACAAGTCTCCAGCACTGCTGTTTCAGCTGGCATAGCAGGTCTCCGCACAAAAACTCACTCAAATCTGGGCAGCCATTTCAACTGGTGCCTGGAATCCCTGGGAGACAGAGTTGCCCATTCAACTGAAAAAAGAGGGCTGAAATAGGGAGCCAGGTAATCTGGCTTGGCGGTTCCCACCCCCACAAAGACCAGCAATCTGAAATACTCTGGATTGAGAGTTTCACAGCAAGCAGCAGGACCCTGGACAGTCCAGCTCCGTTGGAGGATGGGCATCTGCCGTTACCTAGGGAGTCCACCACTACTGAGGCAGTCTGCCGTT
>PVKP010028603.1:0-29926 GCA_004027715.1 Plecturocebus donacophilus
CCACTGCCCCACCATGCACCCCACTGCCCCACCATGCACCCCACTGCCCCGCCATGCACCCTGTGTACGCTCAAGGCTAGGACTTCCCTCACTTTGCAAGTGGTCACCTAGGAGAACAGGGTCTTGAGTCCCTGAGAGCCAGTGTGGAGCACAGTGGGCAAAGCCCAGGCAGCTTGGTGCTGGGACTCCCGGATAGCGCGGTCACTGCCTGGGAACCTTCTCTCCTCTGGTGTTAGTGCTGCTCAGCTAACCCCCAAGAGCCATGTGTCAGTGTGGCCCCAGAGCTGAGAGGCGCATGCTTAGATCAGGGTCCAGCCTGGCCATGGGGCAGACTGCAGCCTTGCTCACTCAGAGCTTGGGATGTGGTCATTCCAAGACTACAGATCAGGAAATAAGTGAGTTAAGAAGTGCCAATAAAGAGGAGAAAGAAGGGGGAGAAAGAGGGAAGGTGGGAAGACAGAAGGGAGAAGAGGAGAAAAGAAAGAGTCAAAGAGAAATGGGTAGGGCCCGGTGCAAGCCTAGAGGAGGCAAGAGGATGCGGAACAGGCCTGCGGCTCAGCTCCCTAACTGGAGCTACACCAGGCAGCCTCCACGGCTCTAGGAGCTGCCCTCCCTTCACCTGCTCCAGCTACAGAAGGGAGTCCGGGGCCAGCCCCAGGTAGCTCAAGGATCCCAAGGCAAAGGCAGGGCACAGAAGGACTTGGGACCTACACCTGGTGCATCTCAAGTGAGATGCAATTACCTCAGTTACCTCTCACCACAGAAAACTGGTGATGCAAGGAATGTGAGAGACTTGGCTTGGCACAGCAGGCCCCACGGTGCCCTCAACTCACCCCTTCAAGTCCTCACAATCTATCTGAGATCTGGACGGTATCCAGATCACCCCTTCCTGACAGCCTTCCATGATTGCATCCCCTTAAAAATGGCCTTATCTCTTACCACTCTCCTCCTCCCCTTCTCCACTTTGGCAGTCCTAACTTCCCAGGTTTCTCTCCAACTTGTCAGGCACCCTGCTGCCTCAGGGCCTTTGCACATGCCCTTCCCTCTGCCTGGAATTTTCTTTCCTCAAATAAATGCATGGCTTACTCCCTCACAGGGTCTTCAGGTCTCAGTTCAAGTGTACTGTATTAGAGAGGCTTGCTGACCCTTTATAATGTAGCAAAGAGGCCTGCGAGCCACAGAGGTCTCAGCCTCTCCTGGGGAAGGCTGCTACTGAGCTCCAGGGTCAGGGCCATTGCATGAGCAGCTGAGAGAACTGGGGGAGAGGAAGGGAGTCTGGGGCTGGGAATTCCTTCTCTCCTAGACTGCTGGTAGGGTGGGAGGAAACCTGAATATCTAAAAGGATGGGGTATTTTTACTCCTCTGTATCTCTGTGGCCAGGGGAATGGCTTCCTGTGGATAGAAAAGTCCCAGTGGAAGAGAGGGTAGGAAGATGGGGGAGGCTGGGGTGCAGCATCTGATATTTCATGGTCGTCTACAAGTTATGAGCAAGGCTGGCTGTGAATTCTGACAATCTGCCAAGAACAAGTTCCTTCTGGTGATGCCAAAAGGGCGCTATTAATCACACAGTCCGCCCCTTGACTTCAGCGCTGTCTGTCCTCAGCGAGGCTTGGCCAGTTGCTCGGCTCTAGCCATGTCCCTCCCTGCCTTAGCAGCGTCTCAGCAGCTCCTGCAGGCCTGAACAGTCCTGTTCCTTAGGAAAACGGACTGGCCTGTTGATAATCTGAGCTGTAAACAAGCCCCTGCTTCAGTTTCCCCAACAATAGGTGGGCCAGGCTGAATGTCTGCAGAACGATGGCAAGGTTGGTGTGGACAGAATGCAGTGACTGAGGGCAGAGAGGAAGGAGATGAGGTTAGAACTCAACCAGCCACCCCCAGTGTACCCTCCCACCCTGTCTGTGACACCATCATCACTTGCCTTGGCCTCCAAAGCGGGATGCCATGAGGATTCACTGAGAGCCACATAAAAGGCCCAGCACGGCACCTAGACGGTACTGAACACTGAGCGTCAGCTCCCTTTTCCTTCCTCTGCACATTAGAGGCCACCTATTCAAGTGCCATTTACTTGTTCATTCAACAGATATTTCACAGTCCCTACTTTGAATCAGGCACTTGTGCTAGAGGCTGGGATAAAAAGAAAAACACATTTATAGACAGTGCAAAAAATATCTTTTAGAAAATGTGAGTCCAGATGTGGTGTCTTATGCCTGGCTTCTGTGGCCTCTGCTTTCCATGTGAAATAGAGGGTGAGATCAACTGCTCTGGAGAAGAAGGGTCAGGCTGCAAGGCTTGGAGAGATGGGTAAAGGTTTAGTACAGGAAAGGTTAATTGTAGGTAACTCAGTTTCCTCTCTATTTCACCTTTTAAAGCTAAGCTCCCCACAACGTGCTTGGCATATGATAGGTGCCTCACACATTCTTGGACTCCTCTTTGTATCACACCTTGCACCTCATCCATTACCAACTCCTTTTGGCTGCCATATCCCCCCAACTTTGCATCACTTCCTTGATGCCACCTTGATCAACACTTCTATCACTGTCTACCTGCAATGCAGTAAAGATTGGTATAGGAAAAGGGAGATAGCTGGCAGAGGACAGGAGCCTAGATCGCTGGAAACATGGGACGTAGAGCTGAGGTCAGAGACCCCAAACATGTTCCGGGAGCGGTTAAATTGCTCCAGAGTCAGGATCTCCCCACACATCCAGAAGGATAAGGAGGTGGGGTGGTGGAAAAGAGAACAGTTGAGGAGCTGGTAAGTAGGAGTCTCAGCTAAGCAGAGAAGGAGATGACAGGAGGAATCCAAGGAGCTGGCAGGAGGTCAAAGTACAGATAAGGAAGAGAGAGAGAAGACAGGAAGTTACACTCAGTGGCTAATGGGTTTTAAGTGAAGAAATGAAATGCTCAGGCTTGTATTTTAAAAGGATCCCCAGCTGTGTATAGAAAACAAGCTTGGAGAGGGGAGGGGAAGGACACAACAGGAGCAAGAAGACGGCTTAGAAAGGCATTGCAGGGGTCCAGGCGCAGAGGCTCACGCCTGTAACCCCAACACTTTGGGAGGACGAGGCAGGCGGATCACTTGAGGTCAGGAGTTCGAGACCAGCCTGGCCAACATGGTGAAACCCCCATCTCTGAAAAAAAAGAAAGAAAGGCACTGCAGGTAGACAATGATGGTAGCCTGGACCAAGGTAGTAACACGAAGGTGATTCAAAGTTGAGGGGACTTAGGGGCCAACAGGAGTTGGTGATGGATGAGGTGCAAGGTGCAATATACAGAAAGAGTCCAGGAATGTATCAGGTACTTACTAGATGCCAAGCATGGTATGGGGAGCTTAGCCTTTAAAGGTGAAACAGACAGGAAATTGTTACCTACAGTGCTCTAGGCACTTAAAAGGGAGTGTGATGTGCTGGGGTGGGAGGGGAGTAAAATGGCTCTGCTGGGTCAGGAGAGGGTGGTGTAAGAGAGGCTTCCAGGAGGAGGTGCCACTGGAGCTGGCACTACCAGATATAGAGGAAGGGCATTCCAGAATAATCATGTGCAATAACCCAAAGGCAAGACTGGGGAGCCCCTTGTGGCCAGAGTGCAACGTGAGTCAGCATGGCCACTTGGCTGTTGCATGTGAAGACAGAGGACTGCAGAGAGACACTGGAGCCACAAGAGGACAAGGCCTGTGGGCCAAATGCCCATGCTCAGGGTCTTGGGGCAGTTCCCCATTTCACACTCATGGTATTCAATGGCGAAGGAAATGCCCAGCTGTCCTTCTGACTCCCAGAGATCCCTGCATGAGGCTCTAGGCCATGAGAGAATGCTGAGGGTTGCAGCCAGAAGAGTGGGCAGGTGCAGAGAGGAGGTGTAGGCAGTGGATTGGAGCAATGTGGGCAGAGGCAGGTGTGAAGTATAGACGTGCCATCTGTGAGCGTAACAGGAGAAGTCTCTTGAGAGCTGCTGCCTGTGGAATCTGGAGCCCAGTGCACAGATGTTTGTATTTCCAGGCAACATGTCTGCATGCGGTGGGCAGAGGGCATGTAAAACAAAGTTTTGGCAGATGCCACTGGTTCCCCACCCATCTCCCCCAGAGCTTAGTGCATAACGGTCAAATTCCGTTGAAGCACCTGCCTGCATTTCTTTGCCCAGGGACTTTCTCTGCACACTCAAGTGGCAGGCAGAAAGTGTGGAAAATTAGCACCCAGAGGGAGCAGCCCAAACAATGACTGATGGGGAATGGGCATATAAATACCCCACCTCCCTCACCGTACTGATGTGAGAACACTGAGATTTGTGCTCTTCACAACCACCCAGAGCTCCCCCATTGCCCACAGTGATCAATAAATTGATAACACATGATTTATTGGCTTCCTTCTCTTCCCTGTGTCTTTTTCCCACTCCACCCAAGCTGTTTCATTTACCTCCCAAATTAACAACTTGTATTTCTATTCTTGTCAATCTGCTCTGGGAGAGCTCAAAGTAAGACAAACCCTCACCAGGTGGGAAACCCTCAGCCTCAAGTGGGAAAACCTTGGGGCTGAAAGGCTGAGTTTGCATTCCAGCTCCTTCTTGTGTAAGGACTTCCCAGCTCACAGCAGACTTCAGGTTGGTTGAGCATAAATTACCACATTAATGTTTACAGCATACTACAGTACACCATGTTGCCCACCAGTCTGAATAAAAACCAGGGTAATAACAGTGCCCTTTGGCCAACTTCAGGCTCACCACTGAAAAGCATAGTCTACTGATTTGTCATCCTGGGTTAAATATAAAAGAATTGTAGCCTGAGTCAGAAGGCTATTTTCAGCACTCTGTCTTACTTCGCAGCCATTGAGCGATGCTGTTCTTGAGGACCGCCTTCCTGGAGGCTGAGGTCAACACCGGTAGCCCTCTCATTCTAGGGATGGCCCAACCCCTCTCCCAGGGAAAATAATCTCCTTCACACATCCTGACTGATGCGCCAGTGGCCCCTAAACCCACTAGGTCTCAGCTGCTATTTCTGGCCATTCTCCAGAGCTGGGAACTAGGTACCTTCCCAGATCTGAGGTCTCTTCGCTCAAAAGCTACAGAAATGGGGATAAGTAATAGACACCAATAGGCCAGGCACGGTGGCTCACACCTGTAATCCCAGCACTTTGGGAAGCTGAGGCAGGCAGATCACTTGCTATCAGGAGTTTAAGACCAGCCTGGCCAACATGGCAAAATACTACTAAAAATACAAAAATTAGCCAGGTGTGGTGGTGCATGCCTGTAGTCTCAGCTACTCAGGAGGCCAAGATAGGAGGGTTGCTTGAGCCCAGGAGGTGGAGGTTAGAGTGAGCCAAGAGCATGCTACTACAGTCCAACCTGGGCAACAGGAGAGAAACCGTGTCTCAAAAAAAAAAAAAAAAAAAAAAAAAAGGCACCAATACTTATTAAGAGCCTGCTAAGAGCTGAAACCTGAAATATATGAATCTTCACAAAATTCCTTCTAGAAAAATAATATTAAAAGGAAAGTAAGACTTAGATGGCCACATAACTTGCTCAGAGGCACATGACCAAGGTTTGAGAAGCCTGTGCCACGTGATGCTATGGGACTCTCCTCTTCCCCTGTGGTGTCTCCCTTAGCAGCAGAAACTGTCTCTGTATGGTGGGGCAGAGGGTAATAAGCAAAGCTGATATTCCCCAGGTCAAAGAGAGGGCAATGGTGCCTCTGCCCCCTCAGTAGGGATTCCTGCTCCTTTTTCTTTGATGGCAAGAGGAAGAGAGAGAAGGTCCCATAATTTGTCAAGGACCCCCCACCCCTGGCCTGCTTGGTTTCGTAGGCACCTGTAACCTCTATCCAGGAGGGAACACCCTTGCCCCCGCTGCTCTCTTGCCCCTACGGCTGCTGAGGGTGAATGAGGATGAAAGAGTAGACTCTGCTGCCTGGATTGTGCTTTTGCATTGGGTCATGTGCCTTTCTGGAAAAACAGCCTTTTCTGGGCCCATGGTAGGGATGTCAGGGGAGATGTTTGTGGAAAGGAGGGTCTTCCTGGCACCGCTCAGATCCCAGTGCTCCTGCCCCATCCTGCCTGGCACTCTCCTTTTTCAAAGCCATCTCAGAAGTCTTTCCTGACCACTTCCACTGGAACAGCCCCATTGCCTTGCATTTCAACAGCCAACGGGCATTGTGTTTATGGAGGCTTAATTACAGGCCCTATCTCTCACCTGCTTAAAGATACTCATGGTTCCTGAGCATCCACAAAATAAAAACTGAACTTCACAGCATGTAAGCCCCTCCACTATGTGTCTCAAATGAGATTTTTCTGAGTTTATCCTACAGGATATTCCCAGGATCCAAAACTTGGCATTTTCTTTCCCACCTGTCCCTTCCACCTGTAAGACCCTCTGCCTGCCTCATCCTGGCTGACTCTTGTACATCCTCTGAGACCGCTAAGCTGTCTCTGAGCCTATGGCTCCCACCCTACATGAACACACAGCTGTAATGGGAAGCTACAGTGGGGGGTTATGTTCTGTTAAACCTGTTGTAAATTGAAACTATCAGAGGCCAGGTGCTGTGGCTCACACCTGTAATCGCAGCACTTTGGGAGGCCGAGGTGGGTGGATCACGAGGTCAGGAGATCGAGACCATCTTTGCCAATATCTCTACTAAAAATACAAAAATTAGCTGGGTGTGGTGGTAGGCACCTGTAATCCCAGCTAATCGGGAGGCTGAGGCAGGGGGAATCACTTTAACCCTGGAGGCAGAGGTTGCAGTGAGCCAAGATCATGCCACTGCACTCCAGCCTGGTTACAGAGTGAGACTCTGTTAAAAAAAAAAAAAGAAGAAAGAAAGAAAAGAAAAGAAAATATCATAGGTCAAAATCCATTGAATACACATAACCTACCAAATATCATAGTCTACCTTAAACATCCTCAAAACACTTATATTCACCTACAGATGGGCAAAATCATCTAGCACAAACCTATTTTATAATAAAGTGTTACATGTCTCATGTAATTTATATTGAAAGTGAAAAACAGGATGGTTGTTTGGGTACTTAAAGTATGGTTTCTACTGAACGCGTATCACTTTTGCAGCATTGTAAAGTCAAAAAATTAAGTCAAACCATCATAAGTCAGGGACTGTCTACACTGAGCACCACCATCATCACCCCACCTGCATCTCCATGATATTTACTCACATTCTAGCTAGGAAATAAGGGCCATGTGTAATGCCTCCTGGTGTGTGTGAGCCCAGCACAGCGCCTGGCACAGAGCAAATCTTGGCCAACATTTAATTCCAGGGTTCTTATCCCTTTTTGTTACAGACTACTCAGGCATCTGGGGAAACCTACCAGTCCCTTCTCAAAGTCATGCTTTCAAAAGCATGAAACTAAATACGAAAGATTACAAATGAAACAGATTGTATTGAAATAGACATCAAAATATTTTTACAGGAAATGTGTGACTTAGTAATGAATGTGCTTCTGCATTAAGGTATTACATACCAAGATCTAGTTCAATTGTTCTGGGACCATTTGTTGAAAAGACAAATGAAAAGACTACCTTATCTCTATTGAATTATCTTTGTACCTTTATCAAAAATAAATTGACTCTGTGGGTCTAAAAAAAAATAACAAGATCTAGTGGTGCATTCTAATGACCGTCATTTCCCAAAAGTGAGGAACATGGAGAATATTTCCAAATATATCACTGAAAGTGATAGGAAAATATATATGGGGACTGCTAACATTAGTTTGAACTATATGATCAATTAAAGAAAAAAAAACTTTTAAAAAATTAACATTAGTTTTATTTAGAAGTCTTAATGAGGACTACAGACTAAGCCCTGTAGGCCAGCCCTTCAGAGAGGTTGTCTCAGACTGCTCCTGCACAGTATTTTAATCCACTGTTTATATATAAGTAGTGGGGGTTCCATTTATATTAAACTTGCTAGAAGTTCTATTAAAGCAGAATTATATTGAGTTGTGGGTGTAAGAGTATATCTGTTCATAGCAGCATAATTACTAACCTGTTCAGACGTTATCTTATGTGCAGGAAGAGGCAAGGACTAGGGTCATTTATCATTTCAGGAATATAGTGACTCAGACAAGAGATGTGGCAGGGAGGTAGGGGCATACATTCTATCCTATTTTATCTTGAAAGCATCTTTCCAGAGAGCCGTACTTTGTCACAGAGTCGAGGACGTTGAGAAATTATACTGGCGCACAGAAATGAGCAAACAGGCCAGGCGCAGTGGCTCACACCTATAATCCCAGTGCTTTGGGAGGCCAAGGCAGGCAGATCACAAGGTCAGCACTTCAAGACCAGCCTGGCCAACAGGGAGAAACTCCGTCTCTACTGAAAATACAAAAATTGGCCGAGAGTAATGGCAGGAGCCTGTAGTCCCAGCTACTCAGGAGGCTGAGGCAGGAGTATTGCTTGAACCCGGGAGGTGGGGGTTGCAACGAGCCGAGATTGCCCCACTGCACTCCAGCCTGGGCAGCAGTGTGAAACAAAAAAGAAGAAAGAAAAAGAAAAAGAAAAGAAAAGAACTGAGCAAACATGGCTTATGTTTGCTACTTTGTGTCATAATAGGAAACTGCCAATATTGCACCAGTTTTGAGCCACAAAAACAGCAATTGCACGTGGTTTTGTCTAACTCCACTCTGGTTTGTTGCCTAAACTCATTGAAGGAAATCCTCAATATCAGGTAGAGGTAAGTGAAAACAACTATTATTTTTCCCTATCCAAGTTCATAGACCTCCTGATTTACAGCACGGATCCCTTGAGAACTCCTCTAGTCAATGACTCAGCCAAGGATACTCAGCCAAAGTATCTTCCCTTTGTGCCCAGGGCTTGCCTGGCCTCCCCCTACCCAAGCAGCTAACCAGTGTCGGCCTCTGCCCCCTACAGGCTCCCTGTTCCCGCAGCTGAAGCCATCGGAGGGCGTCTTCAAGGTCATCTTCTGGCTCGGCTACTTCAACAGCTGCGTGAACCCGCTCATCTACCCCTGTTCCAGCCGCGAGTTCAAGCGCGCCTTCCTCCGCCTCCTGCGCTGCCAGTGCCGTCGTCGCCGGCGCCGCCGCCCCCTCTGGCGAGTCTATGGCCACCACTGGCGGGCCTCCACCAGCGGCCTGCGCCAGGATTGCGCCCCGAGCTCGGGCGCCGCGCCCCCCGGAGCGCCGCTGGCCCTCACCGCGCTCCCCGACCCCGATCCCCCAGGCACGCCCGAGATGCAGGCTCCGGTCGCCAGCCGTCGAAAGCCACCCAGCGCCTTCCGCGAGTGGAGGCTGCTGGGGCCGCTCCGGAAACCCACCACCCAGCTGCGCGCCAAAGTCTCCAGCCTGTCGCACAGAATCCGCACCGGGGGCGCGCAGCGCGCAGAGGCAGCGTGCGCCCAACGCTCAGAGGTGGAGGCCGTGTCCCTAGGCGTCCCCCACGATGTGGCCGAGGACGCCACCTGCCAGGCCTACGAACTGGCCGACTACAGCAACCTACGGGAAACTGATATTTAAGGACCCCAGAACTAGGCCGCAGAGTGTGCTGGGCTTGGGGGTAAGGGGGACTAGAGAGGGAGGCTGGCTTTGTTCAAGAGGCGCCATTAAAATCAGAGACCCAGAAACTGATCAGGGTAGCTGCTCTGTGGCATCCCTGAGGAACTGGGCGGAGCTTGAGGCTGGAGCCCTTGAAAGGTGAAAAGTAATGGGGCCCCCTGCTGGACTCAGGTGCCCAGAGCTCTTCTCTTAAAAGGGAGGGGCTGCGGGCTCCGTGAGGCCATTTGCTCCCCGTGCCTATTTGAGAAACACTGCCCCCTCCCCCATGCCCTGAACCCTGAGTAAGCAGCCGCAAGCATGGGCAGGAAAGCCTGCCTCTCCTCTTCTGGGGAATTGGCACAGAAGCTTTGTGGCCAGTTGCCCCAGTGCCTTCCTTAGGGAAAAAGTCAGTGGGCGAAGGCTCCTCGATGGACAAATTTCTCATTCTTACTGCCGACTGGAGGAACCCAGTAGACCTACCATCGCCACCCACAAGCTTTGGTGGCAGACTGTATGGCCGTCATACAAGTCTGTTGTATTTATCCATGGGCCCTCTGTCAGCCACCCAGGCTCCTCCGTGCACCCCCATCACCTGGCCCTGCCCCTCATTACTTCCCCTCAAGGGCCTTACTGTTTACACTCTGTACATAGCTCATTGTGCCTGTGCCCATCACTTGTTGCTGGGATTCCGAGCCACCAATTGGAGAGCTTTATTTGTCATTTTGAGACGTATTTATTGGTAAGAGTACTTCTATTTTGTCCACACTGTGCAAACTGTCCCTCTTTAGCCCATAACCCATAGAATCTACTTTTTTCCCCTAAAGTCTTTCAAGAACTAAAAGCCCACAACAGAATAGATTGTATCTACATTTGCCTTTCTGGTTAACTTAACTGACTCTTTAACTGATGGCTGCTGGGAGTTTTAGCATAACCAAAGGACTTGGGGGTTTGTTGAGTTTTAAAACTCAGATGATCAGTCTTGTGAACCAAATAGTAATCCTAAGCACAAATATTCCCTTTGTCAGTCTCCCCAGATGCTTATGTGATGTTCTGAGGGCCTCGGTGAGGAAGGCGGCCATCAGATAAATGGGTGAAACATAACTTTACATGAAAAGATATACAAGCCCAAGTAAGTAGATGTACATGTCTATTAAAAGAACCCATACCTAGGAACCATGCTTGTTAGCTTTGGGTAAAATGTCATATTCCTATTTGTCATATTCCCATGAGATTGCAGGCATTTTAGCGGATAATATCAACCACATATATCCAACCAGCATGGGGGTGATGGCGTGGCCCAGTAGACCCTTGGGAGGAGAGTGGGTTAGACAATACACTGGCATGTCTGGGATGCTCTGAACTGGATGATCCAGCTGCTGGGGCCACATAGACCAGTATTTTGAGCCCAAAGTTTCCATTCTGTACTAGGCAGGTAGTCTCTGTGAAAGGTCACCCACAATTTCAGGCATCTCACTCAAGTTTTACAGAGTTAAAAAGGCAGCCAATATCAGGGCTTGGAAGCAGACATTTCACACCATGTCTCTACAGCAGGTTCTGAGCTTTCAGGCCTGGCCCCCCTGGAGGCGCAGGAAGGGAAGTTTATGGCTGGGAGCATGTTGGGTGCTGACAGAATGTCGCATACTCCAAAGAGGGCTCCACTTTGCAGCCCATTGGCTGCCCTAAAGCTGGGGACACCAGGGGACAGCCCTCACTGTCTTCTGGCAGAGATAGGGGACATCTGTCAAATCAGTGGTCAGTGAGGGTGCAGACCCCAAGTGTCAAAGAATTGAACATTGGCCTCTGGGACAGGAGTGAGCCACACCCCTGTTTCAACAGCAGCCTTGAGTTTGTGGAGGGTCTCTAAGCAGAGTGAAAGTTGGTTCTGTTGCCAGAAAGGGGTCCCTATCGAGACCTCAAGAGGGGGTTCTTGAGTCTTGCACAAGAAAGACTTCAAGACAAGTCCATAAAGTGAAGGGAAGTTTATTAAGGAAGTAAAGGAATAGTCCAGGCGTGGTGGCTCACACCTGTAATCCCACCACTTTGGGAGGCCGAGGCGGGTGGATCACCTGAGATCAGGAGATTGAGACCACCCTAGCCAACATGGTGAAACACTGTCTCTACTAAAAATACAAAAAAATTAGCCGGATGTGGTGGCGGGCACCTGTAATCCCAGCTACTTGGGAGGCTGAGGCAGAAGAATCACTTGAACCCAGGAGGCGGAGATTGCAGTGAGCCAAGATCATACCATTGCATTCCAGCCTGGGCAACTCCGTCTCAAAAACAAAAAAGAAAATAAAGGAATAAAAACGGCTACTCCGTAGGCAGAACAGCAGCGTGGGCTGCTCAGCTGCTTGTACTTACTGTTATTTCTTGATTATATGCTAAACAAGTGGTGGACTATTCATGAGTTTTCCAGGAAAGGGGTGGGTAATTCCCAGAACTGAGAGTTTCTCCCCTTTATAGACCATATAGGGAAACTTCCTGGCGTTGCCATAGCATTTATAAGCTGTCATGGTGCTGGTGGGAGTGTATTTAAACATGCTAATACATTATAATCAGCACGTAATGAGTAGTGAGAACAATCAGAGGTCACTTTCTTGGCCATCTTGGTTTTGGTGAGTTTTGGTCAGATTCTCTCCTGCAGTCTGTTTTATCAGCAAGGTCTTTATAACTTGTATTTTGTGTGGACCTCCTGTCGCATACTGCGACTAAGAATGCCTAACCTCCTGGGAATGCAGCCCAGCAGGTCTCAGCCTCATTTTACCAGCCCCTATTTAAGATGGAGTCACTCTGGTTCCAGCGCCCCTGACAGTCCCACATGCCAAGGCAGCTGATCCCACAGAAAGTCAACAGTGGGGGCAGGAGGGGAGGGTGGGAAGAGAGCCTCCATCAGGCGGATTTGTGGGCCTCCCTGCCCCAGTTAACAGAGTGGGAGTGGAAGCAGGAAGGGCAGCAGCTTGCCCTATACTTGTTCTAGGCATGGTAATCAATCTGCAAAATACATCTGATATTGGAGACTCAGCCCCCTGTCTCTGGGGCACAGGGGCCCCTTAACACAGCTACCTCCTCCTGTATCCCTGCACCAAGCAGTGAGCCTACATAAGGGGAAGGAGGGCTTCAGAGCTCCCAGTGAGAGCATGCCACAGCAAGGGCATCCAGGGACCTTGTTCTAATCATCAGTAAAGCACTGTGCTGCTAACATTGGTTCTGGGACGTGGCAAAGGGTCATAGTGGCCGAGAGGAAGGGAGAAAATAGCAACAGCTCTTCTGGAGGAGACAGCCTCTTGGGAATGATTTGGGGACCATCTGAAAGAAGTGCAGTCACTGTGCCATTTCCTGTGTCCTCAGGTGCTCAGAACCCAGCCCAGCCCACATATCTGATTACAGAGACTGTCCCTGAGATGTAGGTAAAAAAAAAATGGGGCCATTATCTCCAGCTAGTAGGAATTTCTTTACATGATCCTCATGGGATGGGGTGAGGCCTGAGGGAGCTTGTGAATGGGAGAGGGATGGTCCTGTGAGATGTGATGGAGACAGAAGCAAGCCTCCAAGGACACTAGCATTCACCCAAGTGCCCACCCTCCATCCTTAAGGAGCCTCATGCCTACTTCCCACCCAAGGACCCCAGCTCCAGTCTGCGTTTCCTCTCCAGCTGGGCTCTCGCTGCCCACCTTGCTTTCTTCCCACACTCTTCCCGGGACCTCTGTCCCCAGCATCCCCAGGGCTGCTTTTGCAAGTCACCTGGGACCTTCCATTTCCCTGGTCTCCTCCCCGCCTTCTGGGCTGCAGTCCACACTGGTAGCCACCCCTGCTTCCCGGAATGTTCCCGCCCTGCCTCTGAGCACGCCCGCTGGGCTCTCTTCTGACCTGCTGACCCTCCTCTTTCTCTGCCTCCTCCGCAGGCTTCTCGCTCCATTCCTAAATGCTCCCCAGGGCTTTAGTCCTCTTTTTCTCAACTCTTCACACAATTTCATCCACGCCATGTCATCTCAATGACCACTTGTACAGAAATGACTCCCAAGAGGCTGTCTCTAGCTCCAGATGTTCGTGTTCACCCTTCCCCTGGGTGACCCCCACACACCCCAAATACCCAAGGCCACTCGCCTCCTGCAATATCTCCTATCTCCTCTACTCTCTTGGGCATGATGGCGCCCCTGACCCTGTGGCCCTCTCCACTCCCCATCTTTCAGAGTCCTCGCCTTCCCCACAGACCCCCTGCTAAGCCCTGCACTTCTCGCAGCCTCCCTCGTAGCTCACACCTAGTCATCCTGGGTTGCGACAGAATCTGCACCTGCTTCCACCACAGGGGAGAGGGCTCTGTCCCCAAGGCTGCTTGCGGCTGTGCTTAAGTGTTTACTAAATGTTGGATCTGGGGAGTTGGCCCACTGACCCTTCTCTGGGAACTGCCCCATTGCCTGTCTGGCGGCTGACTCGCCATCACCATCCTTGCAAGGCCCTCATCCCCGCTGGTCCCACAAGTCCTCTGGAGGCTAGAGGCTGCAAGGAACCAGCTGTGCCCTGGACTTTGGCAGGAATACGGGCGCCACGCACCCTCCAGGTCACCTAACCCTCCCATCTGGAGCCCCACCCTGCCCCCAAAGGCTCCTCACTGCCACGCTGCAAGCCAGCCCCTTAGTCCCTACTCCTCCGGGTGCTGACAGGTCCTGGAGAAAGTTTTGGGACCTCAGTCACCCTCCTCTCAGTGACCTGTCAGAGCTTTAGCTCCTCAGAGCCCTCCTGACCTTTTTCTATTCCCATCCCACTACACCCCCAGGGGTTACATGTTCACCGTCCACTTGGGAAAAATTTCCTTTTTTTTTTTCTCTTATTGTGGCTTCAGGAAAGCATAAAACCAGATGCTTGTAAAGGCTAAACTGGTCCCGCAGCCTCTGCTCTGAATGGCTCTCCAGGGAGCCCTGTGACCCGTGCTCACTGGGCCCAAGTGGTGCTGGGGCCTTTGGGCTGGGGGCATCGCATTGCAGTCAAGGGTCTAGGCAGGACTTGCTCCCTTCCCCAATCCCCAGCAGTGAAACAAAGGCAATGCGGAACAGGACGCAGGCCACGTTCTAAAATTGCTTTGGCCTGGGGAGGAACTAAGTGGAACTTGCAGGATATGCTTGGAATGAAGAAATCCAAAAACTAGGGCCACAACAGGCTGAGCTTTCAGAGCTGGGAGTTGGAGGTAAGAGTGCATCAGAAGCATTTGCAGACACCCCAGCCAAGACATTTCCAGATGTTTCTTCTAGGATTCAAGGGACTCCACCATATGGTTTTGGTCCACCTCCTTCTGTCCTGCCAGAACCCGAAAAAAGAATCTCAGTTCATTTTCCTGAGAGAAGGAATCAGCTTGGTCCCTCCCATTTATCTACTAAGCCAAGCCACAAAGGTCACTGGTCCCTAGCCAACCTATAGATTGGCTAACTTTGGGTCAGGTCTGAACAGTGAGGGTGGGCACATGGGAGCCAGATGGATCATGTGAGGCAAAACACAGCTTTCTGGGCACCAGTATCTGAGGGTGGGGGCGGGGCAGATAATGATGACATCCCTAGCACATCGGATCCGCTAAGAGCACAACTGCAGGCAATAAGGAAGTGGATCAATAGCTGCTTAAACCTGGGGCTTTAATTTTCTCACTTGACAAGTTATAGGGTAGGTGGTTGCTGGTATTGCCAGTCAGGGACCCAGGCTCTTTTGTTTTGTTTTTTGAGCCAGAGTCTCACTCTGTTGCCCAGGCTGGAGTGCAGTGACACTATCTCAGCTCACTGCAACCTCAGCCTCCTGGGTTCAAGCAATTCTCTTGCCTCAGCCTCCCAAATAGCTGGGATTACAGGCATGCACCACCACATCCGGCTAATTTTGTATTTTTAGTAGAAATGGGTTTCACCATGTTGGTCAGACTGGTCTTGAACTCCTGGCCTCAAGGGATCCACCCACCTCCGCCTACTAAAGTGCTGGAATTACAGGCATGAGCCACCGCACCCGGCTGGACCCAAGGTCTTTCTAACTGCTTCTTATTCTGTGGTGTGTTAGCTTCTGATCTCTTTATTGTCCCATCATGACCATCATGTTCTTGTCCAAGGCAGAGAAAGGAGAAGGATCTGGGCTGTCACATCCAGCTCCTTTTATCAAGATAGCAAAAGCTTGCCCCGAACCGCCTCTCCCCATGCACACCCAGGGTCTTCTGGGCCAGAACTGGGTGGCATGACCACTCTGCCCAGGAGACTGGTAAAGTGAGAAACAGGATGATGTTGATGGCTTAGAGCAGGGGTGCAAAAATTCTACAGGCCAAATTCCGCCCACCACCAACTAAGAATGGGTTTTACATGTTATGTTTTGTTTTGTTTTGTGACAGAGTTTCACTTTGTCGCCCAGGCTGGTCAAGCAATTCCCCTGTCTCAGCCTCCCAAGTAGCTGGGACTACAGGCGCATACCACCACAACGGGCTAATTTTTGTATTTTTGGTAGAGACAGGGTTTCACCGTGTTGGGTCAGGCTGGTCTCGAACTCCTGACCTCAAGTGATCCAGCCGCCTCAGCCTCCCAAAGTGCTGGGATTACAGGCATGAGCCACCACGCCCGGCCAAAAAAATTTTTTTGTTACACTGAGGAATGGCAAAGTTGTACAGATGCTGGTGCTCCCATATCCTAGCGGTGGGCGTGTAAATTAGTAAACCTCTTTCCAGGGTAATTTGAAAGTGTCACCACATGGCTCACACTGATTGCAGGTTACATTTTATATCCCTGAAGAGTTCATATCTATAATAGGGGTGCAAAAACTGTTTATTAAATGAAAGGCAACAGTATAATTGCTGGAAAATACAAGTTTTTTTAAAATTAGTATTTAGTGGCACAAATAGTCATAAAAACATGGCTTGGGGGAAAGAAAGAAACTTTAAGGCCAGACATGGTAGCTCATGCCTGTAATCCCAGCACTTTGAGAGGACAAGGCAGGCAGATCACTTGAAGTCAGCAGTTCAAGACCAGCCTGGCCAACATGGCGAAACCCCATCTCTATTAAAAATACAAAAATTAGCCGGGCTTGGCGGCACACACCTGTAATCACAGCTACTCAGGAGGCTGAGGCAGGAGAATTGCTTGAACCCAGGAGGCAGTGGTTCATTGTGCGACCATACTTCATATAAGTATCCACTGAGTACAGTATGGAAAGGAAGGAAAAAGAATAACTTTACAGGGAAAAACCTGATAAACACTATTGTAGCCAGTTGATCAAGTTCAACATCAACAGTCATAAATCACATCAATAGTATGTACCCTTGATATAAGATGAAAATGTCACTTTACCTCTGTGACCTTCCTTCCAAAAAACCTCATTACCCAAGTCTAATTATGAGAAAAACATCCGAAAAGGCCAGCCGCAGTGGCTCATGCCTGTAATCCCAGCACTTTGGGAGGCCAAGGTGGGTGGATCACCTAAGGTCAGGAGTTTGAGACCAGTCTGCCCAACATGGTAAAACCCCATCTCTACTAAAAATACAAAATTGGCCAGGCGTGGTGGTGCATGCCTATAATCCCGGCTACTCGGGAGACAGGAGAATCGCATGAACCTGGGAGGTGAAGGCTGCAGTGAGCCAAGATAAGAGTGAAACTTTGTCTAAAAAAAAAATCAGAAAAAAATCCAGTAGAAGGAGATTCTATAGTATACCTGACTAGTAGTCCTCAAAAATTTCCAGGTCATCAAAAACAAGGAAAGCCTAAGAAAATGTCATAGTCAAGAGGAACAAAAACAGTTTGTTACCCGGGTGCAGTGGCTCACAGTTTGTTTTTTCTCTCTACTCTCACATCAACACAGAACACTTCTGTGATCAGATGTGGTGGGCTTCCCTCCACACCAAGCAATTCTTCAGCAGACACCAATTGGTATGTGTAATTCAGCTCCACTCTGGCACTACCTACCTGAGATGGTGTCAGATCCCACAGGTCAAGGGTTCAGTCCCGCAAGATGCCTCCATTTCAGACGCCAATTGCAAGTCCCAGGCTAAGACCCCTGTTTCTGACTGACTTGCTATAAATCAGGGTTCCTATGACCTCCTGCCTCAGGTTCAATAATTTCTTTAATTTTATCTTTTTTAATCATTTGTTTATTTATTTTTTTTATTTTTGAGATGGAGTCTTGCTCTGTTTTGCCAGGCTGGAGTGCAGTGGCGAAACCTTGGCTCACTGCAGCCTCCACCTCCTGTGTTCAAGCGATTTCCCTGCCTCAGACTCCCGAGTAGCTGGGACTATAGGCACATGCCACCACGCCCAGTTAATTTTTATATTTTTAGTAGAGATGGGGGTTTCACCATGTTGGCCAGGATGGTCTTGATATCTTGACCTCATAATCCGCCTGCCTCAGCCTCCCACAGTGCTGGGATTACAGGCGTGAGCCATTGTGCCCAGCCATCTTTTTTTAGTTTTTTTTTTTATTTTTATTTTTTGAGACAGAATCTTATTCTACCTCCCAGGCTGAAACGCAGTGGCACGATCTCGGCTCACTGCAACCTCTACCTCCCAGGTTCAAGCGATTCTCCTGCCTCAGCCTCCAGAGTAGTTGGGACTACAGGCATGCACCATCACACCCAGCTAATTTTTGTATTTTTAGTAGAGATGGGGTTTCACCAAGTTGATCAGACTGGTCTTGAACTCCTGACCTCAGGTGATCCGCCGACCCTGGCCTCCCAAAGTGCTGAGATTACAGGCATAAGCCACTGTGCCTGCCCTCAATAATTTCTTAAAATGGCACACAGGACTCAGGGAAACACTTAAGTTTATCAGTTTATTATAAAGGATCCAGATGAACAGCCAGGTAAAGAGATGGACAAGGCAAGGTGTGGGTGGACTCAGAGCTTCCATGCCTCCTCTGGGTGTGCCACCCTCCCAGCATCTCCACGTGTTCAGCAACCCAGAAGCTCATCAGAGGCTGTTGTTCAAGAGGGAGTTTTTCGTTTTTGTTTTGTTTTGAGACAGGGTCTAACTCTGTCACCCAAGGCTGGAGTGTAATGGCACGAACATGGCTCACTGCATCCTCGACCACCCAGGCTCAGGTGAGCCTCCCACCTCAGCTTCGGCTTCCTGGGTAGCCAGGACTACAGGCAGACGCCACCGTGCCCAGCTAATTTTTTCTATTTTTGTAGACATGAGGGTCTTGCTACGTTGCCCAGGCTGGTCTTAAACTCCTGGACTCAAGCAATCCTGTAACCTAGGCCTGCCAAAGTGCTAGGATTACAGATGTGAGCCATCATGCTCAACCCAAGAGTTGTAATAGAGCTTAATCTCTTGCCACCCTGCTTCCCAGGAATTGATGGGTGGGGATAAAAATGCCAACCCTCTATTCGTCTAATTACTTGGTCTTTCTGGTGACTGTCCCCATTCTGAGGTTATCTAGGAGCCCAACCCTAAGTCACGTCATTAGCATTAACTCAGGTATGATCAAAGGGGCTCATTATGAATAACACAGGACACTGAAGTCACTCAAGACATTCCAAGGGTTTAAGGAGCTCCGTGAGAGGAATCAGGGACAAAGACAAAATACTGTGTGTATTTCCTGTTATACCACAGAACCCCAGGAGACATGACAACTAAATATAATGTGGGATTCTAGGAGAGAAAAAGGACATTCGGGAAAATATAAGGAAGTCTGCATGAACGATGGAGTTTAGTTAACAATGAGGTATCAATATTGGTTCATTAATTATGACAAATATATCATACTAATGTAAAATGTTCATAATAAGGGAAATTGGGGGGATGGGAGACATTATCTTCTCACTTCTTTAAGTCTAAAACTGTTCTAAACTTAAAGTTTATTAATATAAAAAACAGAACTGAAAGACAAAATAAACAAATACACAATTAGAGCTGGAGACTTCCACACTATATTCTCTCAACAACTGATAGGACGAAACAGTTAACAGGTAAAATATCTCCAAAAGTAGCTACTCCGTGTTCCCCTTATCTTAATGATTTACTGAGCATGAGACAAATACATAATTGACTCTTCCCCGACTTGGCTCCTTTCCTCTTGTGACACATGAATGACTGTCACAAGAGGAAAATCAGCAAGGATATAGAAGAATTCAACATCACCTTCAGTCAACAGTATCTCATTAACACCTATAAAACATTCCACCCAACAAAAATGGAAGACATATTCTTCTTTTCAAGCACCTATGGCTCGTGTACCAAGATCATGTAAACCAAAAAGTATCTGAGACAGGCCTCAATCAATTTAGAAGTTTATTTTGCCAAGGTTAAGGACATGCCCAGAAGAAGTAAACTCCAAATCACAGAAACAGTCTGTGGTCTGTGCCTTTCTCTAAAGATGAATTTGAGGGTGCCAGTGTTTAAAGGGGAAAGTGGGCTGGAGGGGAACAGTCATCCACGTGCAGTAAGAGGAAAGGAGCCAAGTAGGGGAAGAGTCAATTATGTATTTGTCTCATGCTCATTAAATTGTTAAGGGGAACACGGGGTAGCTACTTTTGGAGCTATTTTACCTGTTATCTGTAGCTGTCTGCTTAGGAACAAAATGAAAGGTAACTTCTTGCATGATTCAGCTTTCAGCTTAATTTTTTTTCTTTTGGCCTTGTGAATTGGGGTCCCAAGTTTTTATTTTTCTTTCACAATCACATACCATATCCTGGGCTATAAAACAAACCTGAACAAATTTAAAGGAATTGAAATCATGCCCAGTGTGTTCCCCAACCCCTGTGCAATCAAACTAGAAATTGATCAGAAAGATCACAAGAAAATCTCTAAAACCTAGGAAACTAAAAAATACACTTCTAAATAATCCCTGAGTCACAGAGAAGTCTCAAGAGAAATCAAAACATATAAATCAAAACATATATATTGAACAGAATGAAAATGAAAACACATCAAAATTTGTGAGATGCAACCTAAGCAGTGATGAGAGGGAAATTTACAACACTAAATGCTTACAATTAGAAAAGAGTAAACAGCCCAAATCAATAATCCGATCTTGCATCTGTGAAACTGATATAGGAGTTAAAAATGAATTATTTAGCAGATAGTGACCGTAAGGAAGTCCTCAGTAAGGTTTCTCTTTTAATACAAAGTAGCCCACAAATCTTTTTTTTTTTTTTTTTTTTTTTTTTTTTTTTGAGGCAGAGTTTTGCTCTAGTTGCCCATGCTGGAGTGCAATGGCGCAATCTGGACTCGTTGCAACCTCCACCTCCCGGATTCAAGCGATTTTCCTGCCTCAGCCTCCCAAGTAGCTGGGATTACGGGCACCTGCCACCACGCCGGGCTGATTTTATATTTTTAG
Organism: Plecturocebus donacophilus; assembly: GCA_004027715.1. Classification (NCBI taxonomy): domain Eukaryota; kingdom Metazoa; phylum Chordata; class Mammalia; order Primates; family Pitheciidae; genus Plecturocebus; species Plecturocebus donacophilus. Next base: position 20,766 of record PVKP010028603.1, read on the forward strand.
TAGAGGCAGAGTTTCGCCATGTTGGTCAGACTGGTCTCAAATTCCTGACCTCAGGTGATTGTGATCCACCCGCCTGGGCCTCCCAAAGTACTGGGATTATAGGTGTAAGGCTGAGGCAGCCAGATCAGGAAGTTAGGAGCTTGAGACCAGCCTGGCCAACATGGTGAAACCCCATCTCTACTAAAACTACAAAAATTAGCTGGGCGTGGTGGCAGGTGCCTGTAATCCCAACTACTCGGGAGGCTGAGGCAGGAGAATTGTTTGAACCCAGGAGGCGGAACTTGCAGTAAGCCAGGATCATGCCACTGCAATCCATCCTGGATGACACGGTGAGACTCCATCTCAAAAAAATAGAGAAAATAAAATAAAAATTGAAAAAAAAAAAAAGAAAAGAAGAATGAGTTATATTAAAAAATGTAAAGATTTGGCACTCAGCTTGGAAAAAGGAAGTTAAAGACATGATAACGGTTTTAAAGCATCTGTTGACATGAAGACCTAAAGAAGACTGAACAAAATAATATGAATTAAGATGCATCTGGTGGGGCTCAGTGGCTCACACCTGTAATCCCAGCACTTTGGGAGGCCATCTCTACTAAAAATATAAAAATTAGCTGGGCATGGTGGTGGGCACCTGTAATCCCAGCTACTCAGGAGTCTGAGACAGGAGAATTGCGTGAACCCAGGAGGCAGAGGTTGCAGTGACCCAACGCTGTGCCACTGTACTCCAGCCTGGATGACAGAGTGAGACTCCATCTCAAAAAAAAAAATGCATCACATACTTTTTGATTTACATGAAATAATATAATTTGGAGAAGTGCTTATGATGGAAGAAAATAAAAGGATTTTACTATGAATTGAACTTTAAATTTTTAAGTGATTAATCAAATTATGTTCACAATGAATGATTTATATGATATTTTGTTTGACTTAAATCTGGCTGAGACAAACAGAGTTTATTATAAAGAATAGTTAGAAGACAGCAGAAACAATTTCACTGCATCAACTAGATATGGCTAGCTCACATTTTACAGATATATAGTAAACTGCAAAATTATTCTAATTTTTAGGTACTGAAAGTCAGAGCGGTGATTAATTAGGTTGGGGATTTGTCTCTGTAAAAGATTATCTTGACAATAGACAGAAATAATGGAGTTCCTATTCTGAGAAATATTCTCACTAAAGCAATCTTACCCTTACCGAAACTAGATAAGAAAATTTTGATTGTATTCCCTTTGGATTCCCAAAGAATAGTGAACTCATATGAAAATCAAGAAATTCCAGTTTTAAACTATTAAATAAGGAAGAGATGAGACTAAAGGGCTAAAGATAAAATCCAAACCCATGAATTGCACCTTAGATTTTTATTTTACTAAAGTGAGGCTTAATAAGAGAATTAAGCAAGTTGAGTCAATTGTTTAAATCATATTTATTTATAAGCTCATTTTTAGGCCACAATTTAGCTTTACTGCCATTTAGCAGATTATCTGCTCACTTTTCTTTTAAAAATTTTATTACTCTGTGTAATTACAAATTAGATAAAGTGAAAATACAGAGTGGTTTGTTTTTTAAAAATAAAAATAAAGAGTAGAAATCACTCATGAACATAAAACAATAATAAATAGATAATGATGAACGTCAAGCTAATAAATTTGAAAAACCAGTGAAATAAACAAATTTCTTTAAAAGTACAATATACAAAATCTCTCCTAAAAGTGAAAATATGAATAATCTTACAATAAAGAAATAAATCTGCAACTTACAAAAACGTTTTAAGATTAAATGGCTTCACCTGTGAATGCCATCCAAACATCTAAGGTTTTTATTTTATTTTATTTTATATTTTATTTATTTTATTTTATTTTATTTTATTTTATTTTATTTTTGAGACCGAGTTTTGCTCTTGTCTCCCAGGCTGGAGTACAATGATGTGATCTCGGCTCACCGCAATCTCCACCTCCCAGGAAGAACACTAATTTTAAACAAACTCTTTCGAAGACTAAAAAAAGAGGGAACACTTCCAAATTCATTTTATGAGGCCAGAAAAACCTTGATTCTAAAAATCAGACAAGGACATTCCAAGAAAGGATGGGGAAAAACTGAAAGTGCCATACCTGCTCTATTTGCCCCAGGCAGCTTTCCTGAGCCTTGGGTGACCAGCTCACAATTCTTATACCCCAGATAAGTTTTATATCCCAGGGCCACATGACTCACTGCACTAATGTATTGAAGGACATCCTGTTTCTGAAGGGGACTAGAACAGAATCCAGACAGTTTTATACCTGCTGGAGGGTATGTCCATTGGTATAACCACTTTGGGAAGCTGGTTCATATTATCACCTGAAGTTGAAGTGACTTTATGAGCCGTCAGTTCCACCTCCAGGCACATATCAATCAAAATGTGTTCACATGTGCACCATGTGACAAGCATCCTCATGGCAACATTTATTCATAATAGCCACAAACTAGAAACAACCCAAATGGCGCAGTGGCTCACGGCTGTAATCCCAGCAGGTTGGGAGGCTAAGATGGGCGGATCACCTGAGACAGGAGCTCAAGACCAGCCTTGCCTACATGGCGAAACCCTGTCTCTACTAAAACTACAAAACTTAGCCCGGCATAGTGGTGGGCAGCTATAATCCCACCTATTCAGGAGGCTGAGGCAGGAGAATCGCTTGAATCCAGAAGGTGGGGGTTGCAGTGAGCTGAAATCGCGCCGTTGCGTTCCAGCCTGGGCAACGGAGCAAAAATCCATCTCAAAAAAAAAAAAAAACCAGCAATAACAACAACCCAAACGTCCATCAAAAAAGAGCAGATAAGGCCGGGCACGGTGGCTCATGCTTCTAATCCCAGCAGGTTGGGAGGCTAAGGTGGGCGAATCACTTGAGGTCAGGAGTTCAAGACCAGCCTGGCAAACATGGTGAAACCCCATCTGTACTAAAAATACAAAAAAATTAGCTGGGCATGGTAATGAGCACCTGTAATCCCAGCTACTCGGGAGGCTGAGGCAGGAGAATTGCTTGAAACCAGGAGGCACAGGTTGCAGTGAGCCGAGATCATGCCATTGCAATCCAGCCTGGGCAATAAGAGTGAAACTCCATCTCGAAAAAAAAAATTAAATTTTCTTAAAAAGAGATCAGATAAGAAAAATGTATTACATATAAAAATGCCTGAGCTACTACCACACACAATATGATACATCTCATGAATATGATGCTTCACAAAAGAAGTCAAGCTTCAAAGAACACATTCTGTGAGGTTCCAAATATGGAAAGTTCACAATAGGCAAACAAATTAAAAATGATAGTATTAGCCAGACGCAGTGGTTCACGCCTATAATCCCAGCACTTTGGGAGGCTGAGGTGGGTGGATCATCTTAGGTCAGGAGTTCGAGACCAGCCTGGCCAACACTGTGAAGCCCTGTCTCTACTAAAAATACAAAAGTAGCCTGGTGTGGTGGTGGGCACCTGTAATCCCAGCTACTCAGGAGGCTGAGGCAGGAGAAACGCTTGAACCTGGGAGGCAGAAGTTGCAGTGAGCCGAGATCCCGCCATTGCACTCCAGCCTGGGCAACAGGAGCAAAGCTCTGTCTAAAAAAAAAAAAAAAAAGATAGTGTTAGAAGTCAAGTCCTTTGGGAAAGAGGGAGGAACTTGTGTTTCTGTTTCATGAGAGGGTCTTTGGTAGTGATGGCCATGTCTCATTTCTTTACCTGCCTCATGGTACAAAGCTGTTCACTCTGATAATTCATCATACATTTATATTTTGGATAATTATCTCTGCGAAGCAGGTTCACTGTGCACTTAGTTACCAACTTGTCTGAGTCCAGTGAGACAAAATACCCACATATGCAACAAGTTACATGAAGAGGATCTATTAGTTACAGATAGGCACCAAGGGACAACAGAAGCCTAGCTTCATTGTGAGCTGGTCACCCAAGGCTCAGGAAAGCCTGGGACAGATGGAGTCTCAACTGCGAATGCCCCACTTGCACGGCAACTGAGAGCCCCCAAGAGCAGCCCACTGCAGGCTGTATACCCGGATACATGACTCACTGGACTAAGTGTTGATGGAGATCCTGTTTCTTTTTTTTTTTTCCTCTTTGAGATGGAGTTTCACTCTTGTTGCCCAGGCTAGATTGCAATGGCATGATCTCGGCTCACCACAACTTCCACCTCCCAGGTTCAAGGGATTCTCCTGCCTCAGCCTCCTGAGTAGCTGAGATTATAGAGATGTACCACCATGCCCAGCTAATTTTGTATTTTTAGTAGACATGGGGTTTCTCCATGTTGGTCAGGCTGGTCGTGAACTCCTGACCTCAGGTGATTCATCCACCTCGGCCTCCCAAAGTGCTGGGATTATAAGTGTAAGCCACCACCCCCAGCCTTTTTTTTTTCTTGAGATAGAATCTCACTCTGTCACCTCGGCTGGAGTGCAGTGGTCCAACCTCAGCTCACGGCAACCTCTGCCTCCCAGGTTCAAGCAATTCCCCCACCTCAGCCTCCCGAGTAACTAGGATTACAGAGGTCCACCACCACCACACCAGGCAAATTTTTTGTATTTTAGTAGAGATGGGATTTCATCATGTCGGCCAGGCTGGTCTCGAACTCCTGACCTCAAGTGATCCACGCATCTTGGCCTCCCGAAGTGCTGGGATTACAGGTGTGAGCCACCACACCTGGCCAGGACATCCTGTTTCTGACGGAGACTGGAACAGAATGCAGGCAGTTGCAACCAATCCCTCCTTATCATAGGATGCTGCATCTCCAGCACATTCTTTTATTTTATTTTTATTTGTTTATTTTTGAGACAGACTCTAACTCTATCAGCCAGGCTGGAGTGCAGTGGCCTGATCTCAGCTCACTGCAATCTCCATCTCCTGGGCTCAAGCAATTCTGCCTCAGCCTCCCGAGTAGCCGGGATTACAGGCACATGCCACCACACTCAGCTAATTTTTGTATTGTCAGTAGAGATGAGGTTTCACCATGTTGGCCAGGCTGGTATCAAACTCCTGTCCTCAAGTGATCCTCCAGCCTCAGCCTCCCAAAATACTAGGATTATAGGTGTGAGCCACCATGCCCAGCCTGCATTCCCAGCACATTCTACATTTTGAGAACTATAAGCAAGAAAGGGGGAAGAGCTGAGTTGGTCCAAGGCCAACAGAAGAACTGTCCTGCACTTTGTATGCTGTTTCAGTATAAAAAGTTGAAGAAAGGCCAGGTGCAATGGCTCATGCCTGTAATCCTAACACTTTGGGAGGCTGAGTCAGGAGGATTGCTTGATCTCAGGAGTTTGATACTAGCCTGGGCAACATAGTGAGACCTTGACTCTACAAATAATTGTTTAAATTAGCTGGATGTGGTAGTATGTGCCTATGGTCCCAGCTACTCAGGAGGCTGAGGTGGAAGGAAGGCTTGAGCCCAGAAGATTGAGGCTGCAGTGAGCCACGATCACGCTACTGCACTCCAGACTGGGTGACAGAGCTAGAGCCCATCTGAAAAAAAAAAGTCGAAGTGAAAAAGGAGGAAGAATCATAGAGCAAAGAGACTTAGAAAGGCTCCCAATCAATCTCTCTTTGGTGACTCAGGCTGGGAGCAGGTGGTACACGCCTATAATCCCATCACTTTGGGAGGCTGAGGTGAGCGGACCACTTGAGGTCAGGAGTTTGAGACCAGCCTGGCCAACATGGTGAAAGTCCATCCCTACTAAAAATACACACACACACACACACACACACACACACACACAGAGCTAGGTGTAGTGTCATGTGCCTGTAATCCCAGCTGCTCCGAAGGCTGAGGCAAGAGAATCGCTTGAACTTGGGAGACGGAGGTTGCAGTGAGCTGAGATCCGGCCATTGCACTCCAGCCTGGGTGACAGAGTGAGACTCCATCTCAAAAAAAAAAAAATCTCTTTGATGATTCAGAAGGCAATCTTCATGCCTCACAGGCATTGCAAAGCTTTTTTATTGAATCTTGGCAGTGTGAAAATTTGATGGTGGAGAACATATTGTAACATAATAACTGTCTGAGGATATAAAATGGCAAGTTTAAGGAAATAGACATAAGGACAAAGTGTCCAAAAAGTTATTTCTGAAATATGGCAGACCCAGTGAAATTGATTAATCTGTCTAAGTTCACTGTCCCAGAACCTCTTGAATAAAAGGAAGGCTGGATACACTTGACCCACATGTTTTGTTTTGTAAACATCTTCCTTCTACAAAAGTATCTGTGTGACTGTTCACTAGGGGGAGAAAAAATACTTTCAGTGATTAAAAACACGATCATAGTGGGGGCCATGTAGGTAGTAAGTTAATGGAGCTTTGACCAAAGTCTGTCTTGCAGTAGCCCAAGAAATCTGAACCCCTGCAGGGTTAGTTCCCCAGTTCCTGCATGAAGAACAAACAGGCAGGTATCCTTGGCAACAGTCAAGCTCATCTCTTTGGCCCCCTGACTTGTGAAATGAAAGCCATAAGATGGCCCCTGAAGGACTTAGAGGCAGGTGTTGCTGCCTACATTGAAAAACACAGGGAAAAGGCCAATTCAAAACAAAGTTCTAGGGGTGGCCCTGGGTATCCATGGCTGATTTTTGTTTGTTTGTTTGTTTTTTGAGATAGAGTTTCGCTCTTGTTACCCAGGCTGGAGTGCAATGGCGCAATCTCGGCTCACCACAACCTCCGCCTCCTGGGTTCAAGCAATTCTCCTGCCTCAGCCTCCCGAGTAGCTGGGACTACAGGCACGCACCACCACGCCCAGCTAATTTTTTTGTATTTTTAGTACAGACAGGGTGTCACCATGTGGACCAGGATGATCTCAATCTCTTGACCTTGTGATCCACCCGCCTCAGCCTCCCAAAGTGCTGGGATTACAGGCGTGAGCCACCGTGCCCAGCCTGTTTGTTTTTTGAAATGGAGTTTGGCTCTTGTCACCCAAGCCGGAGTGCAATGGCATGATCTTGGCTCACTGCAACCTCTGCCTCCTGGATTCAAGTGATTCTCCTGCCTCAGCCTCCCAAGAAGCTAGGATTACAAGTGCCCGCCACCACACCCAGCTAATTTTTGTATTTTTGGCAGAGAAAGGGTTTCACCATCTTGGCCAAGCTTGTCTCGAACTTTTGACCTCAGATGGCCTGCCTCGGCCTCCCAAAGTGCTAGGATTACAGGCGTCAGTCATCGCGCTCAGCCACCCATGGCTTTTAAAGCTCCCAGGGATTCAGTGTGCAGCCAAGGGCAGGAACCATAACTCTAAGTTAAGCCAGGAACACTGAGTTGTTGGTTGTTTAAATCTCCCCAAATGATTCTAATGCCAAAGTGAGGAACCAGTGGTGTAAACAGCACATTCCAGACTTTACTGTGCAATCAAATCACCTGGAGCTCGTGTTGAAAAAACTTAGGTTCTGATTGAGGTAGGAGATGGGACTTGACAAGTGGGGCTAGGACTCCACACCAAATTGAGAAGTAGCTGAAACACGGAAGAGACAAAAGTATCCCTCCATAAGACATGCCCATCAGTGTGCCATGTCAGTTTACCATTGCCATGGCAACACCTGAAAGTTACCATCCCTTTCCATGGCAACCACCTGACATCCAGAAGTTACCACCTTTTCCTAAAAATGTCTGCAAAATCCACCCCTTAATTTGCATGGAATTAGAAGTCGGTATATACATGACTGCAGAATGGCCTCTGAGTTGCTCCTCTGGGCACACTGCCTATGGGGTAGCCTTGCCCCACAGGGAGCAGTGCCCCTGCTGCTGCTGTGCACTGCCGCTTCAGTGAAAGTCGCCATCTAACACCACCAGCTCACCCTTGAATTCGTTCCTGGGCAAAGCCAAAACCCATAATGCAGAGCAGCTAAGCCACTATTTGGGGGCTTACCTCCCCTACATTATGATCTAGCAGGTCTGAGGATGGAGCCTGGGATTCTGACGCTTTAACAAGCTCCCAGGTGAGGCCAATGCTGCTGATCCACTGATGCACTTAGAAGATTGAGGCTCTAGACAGGCAAAAGAAATGGAAGGCCACCCCAGCACTGGAACACTCACAGGCTGTGGGGAAGCCCTAACACCTGCCTGCAAAATGACTTAAAGATGGGCAAACTCTCCCTGGGAGGCAAGCTCTAGAAATGTATGACAAGAGGGATGAGGGAGGGAGGGATGTAAGGAGATTATTAACCCCTGCGTCTGAAAAGCATGAGGCACAGCTGAGGCTCACTATTAGTGACGTATTATAATTAGCACAGATTGACCCAATGTGCACACGAATCACCTGGGGATCTTGTTAAACTGCAGATTCTGATTCAGGTCAGAAGAGGAGCCTGATAGTCTACATTTCTACTGAGTTCCCAGGAGATGCTGACGCTGCTGGTCAGGGGACCACTCCTGGAAAAACAACAGTGTAGACAAAAAGCAAGGAGGACCAGCGTGGAGACGGAAAGTCAATTTAACCTGACTGGGAATAGACAGGGCCTGGCAGCCAGCCCTGGAATGGCCCAGGGCCTCTGCTCACTGAGCCTTGGCAACTGAAGCTTGGTCCTGGCCATCCTGGTATCCGTGGTGGCCCCAAGAACCTTCTAAGGATACTTTGATAGAAATGAGGGCCGCAGAACCCCCAACCACCAGCTGTCGTAAGATTAACTAGGAGGCTCAGCTGAATTCTCTCAGGGAGAAGAGAACTAAGATGCATAATGACTCAGAGTCAGTATCCTTGTTGAAGAACCAGGGAGAAATTGATACTTCCTGCTAGTGTGGAATGTGGGAACTTGGAGGCATTATACCCTGAACTTCCAAAGCTAAACCACTCCTACTCCACGACCCATCCATTCTTCTCCTAGGTATGGCTCCAATAGAAATGTAAATAGGCCAGGCGTGGTGGCTCACACCTGTAATCCCAGCACTTTGGGAGGCTGAGGCAGCTGGATCACTTGAGGTCAGGAGTTCGAGACCAGCCTGGCCATCATAGTGAAACCTGGGCTCTACTAAAAATACAAAAATTAGCCAGACCTGGAGGCAGGCACCTGTAATCCCAGCTACTCAGGAGGCTGAGGCAAGAGAATCACTTGAACCCAGGAAGTGGAGGTTGCAGTGAGCCAAGATCACGCCACTGTACTACAGCCTGGGTGACAGAGCGAGACTCCATCTCAAAAAAGAAAAGAAAAAGAAATGCATATA
>PVKP010028604.1:0-29928 GCA_004027715.1 Plecturocebus donacophilus
GTCTAATGTTTTCACATTTGTCATAATTATTTATATTTCAGGATTTATAGCTACTATACCTTTTGTTTTACTACTGTTTTCCCACAAGTTCCATTTTCTTTTTCTACTTGGTTGCCCTCTTTTAGATTGATTTGTTGTTTTTTCCATTTCCATTTTTTCCCTCTACTGATTTGGGAACTGTTTCTATTCTGTAAATGAAGTCTCTAGAAATAGCAGCAGATAACTTAGCAAAATCAAAGTTACTTAGCAATTCTACTCTTTTTCTGAAAAATATGAAAACTCACAGCCCCCACTTATGCCTTCCTGATGTATATGCTGCTGCTGTTGTGCATTTAATTCTATCAACTTTTCTTCCAAAACCTCACAAGTCTGTTACTATTGCTTGTATGTTCAATATGTCAACGATTTTTCCCTTTTGTGTGTTTTATTTCCTCTTCTCCCCTACACCTTCCACCTGAACTAATTTTTCTTCTGCCAGAACTGAAGGTTTGTTTGTAGCAACTTGTCTCAGGTTTTGTCTGTCCAAAAATGACTTTTCCTCAATTATGAATATAGAGTTGAAAATAAACAATCATCTTCCCTCAGCATATTGAAGATATCATACATTGTCTTTTGATTTCAGTTGCCGCTAATGAGTAGTAAATTGAAACTCTTTTAAAAATAATCTGTCTTTTCTCTTTCACTGTTATTAAGATATTCTCTTTGTCTTTGGTGCTTCGCAACTTCATTATGATAGAGATAAATGCTAGCTTGCTAAATAGTTAGATAGATCTGTATATCTTCTCATGTTATTATTCTAGTAAATCTGTGCCCTGAGTTCTTTTTTTCTAAAATTTCTTTAGATTCTTTTTCAAAATCACTTAATCGTTTTCTGTTTCTTTTTCTTGCATACATTTTCATGCATGAGTTTTATTTTTATTGAACACATTAAACATGATTATTTAGAAGTCTTTGTCTTATTATTTCAAGATCTGAAGTTTTTGCAGTTTTGTTCCAGCTATCTGCTGCTTCTTGTACTTAGTTCTTAAATGCCCTGTTTTATTGGGTTGTTAGTCTCTCTCTCTCTCTCTCTCTTTTAACTTTAAACTGTTCATTTTCCTTGACATTTTATGTGTGGGAATACTTTGAAGTCAGGGATCAATTTGGCTTCCTCTATGAAGGATTCACTTTTGCTTCTGCCAGGTTCTGGAGGCATTACTATTTCTGGGATCACTCCAGTTACATTCTCCACTTGGCCTATCCAGACCACCCAGAGTGTGGATTTTTTGCTATAAACTGTGTCATGGACAGCTCGTGGTTTGAATGTTTAGTGATGATTTTTGGCACATGTGTCTACATACAAACGCAAACACACACAAAGACACATATACATACACATACATCTTACCCTCTTCCGTGCAAGTGTGAGGCAGATTTTCCCTGCAGTCTTCAGGACAATGTGGGAAATGTTTCTCTTTTTTGTGTGTGTGAGACAGAGTTTCCCTCTTGTTGCCCAGGCTGGAGTGCAATGGCGCTATCTCGGCTCACGGCAACCTCTGCCTCCTGAGTTCAAGCGATTCTCCTGCCTCGGCCTCCTGAATAACTGGGATTACAGGCACCTGCCACTACACCCAGCTAATTTTTTGTATTTTTATAGAGATGGGGTTTCACCATGTTGATCAGGCTGATCTCAATCTCCTGACCTCATGATCCGCCTGCCTTGACTTCCCAAAGTGCTGGGATTACAGGTGTGAGCCACTGCGCCTGGTCCAAGTGTGGGAAATGTTTCTAAATTTCCCTTTACACCAAGGGCATCACCTTTGGAAGCATCCCAGCTTTATGCTGGAAGACCACTTATTAAATTCCTCAGCTTGGTCAGACGGTGGGCTTTGTCTTCTTTTTCACAGTCCTGTGAGGTCACAAATACCAAAGCTCAAATTCAGCAGGCTTAGCAAATGCTCTTGGAACACAGTGCTCTACCTACATCTTGAAACTACTCCACTAAATCCCTGGACTAAGAATTGTTAATTTTTCTGCTTATTCACTGATGCTCTTAAATTATTTTTAATCCAGAATTTTTAGTTATTTTCAATAAGTATATTGATTTACTTGCCATATTTCCAGAAATGGAAATAAGTTTTATTTAAAAAAAAGACTCATGTTTTATAATTCAACAGTCTTCATTTAAATAGTACCAGTACACAGTGTCCACTGAAAATCCACTGCAATTTTAGTGGATTAATCATACTGTGTATTTGAAAAATTCTTTTAACTTTTCAAATTGCTTTCACATGTATCTGTGGTTCTCAAGGGGGGTGGCAGTGCCCTTCAGGGGAGTTTTGAAAATTTGAAGGAGTTGTTTAGATTGTCATTATGGATGGGAGCCATCATCAGCATTTAGTGGGGAGCCAAGGATGCTAGACTCCTACGATGCCTAGGTCAGTCCTGCCCAAAGAATAATTGTTCTATGTCTCCTGTGACTTTTCAGTATGCCCCTGGTCATTCAGAGACTGAATATCATACCTTGTCCTGTGTCATAGCATAGGAGCTTATTTTAACTTTTCTTTTTAAATATTTTTTTTCTTTGAGATGGAGTTTTGTTCTTGTTGCCCAGGCTGGAGTGCAATGGTGTGATCTCAGCTCACCACAACCTCTGCCTCCCAGATTCAAGCAATTCTCCTGCCTCAGCCTCCTGAGTAGCTGGGATTATAGTCATGCATCACCACGCCTGGTTAATATTTTGTATTTTTAGTAGAAATGGGATTTCTCCATGTTGGTCAGGCTGGTCTTGAACTCCCAACCTCAGGTGATCCACCTGCCTCAGGCTCCGAAAGTGCTAGGATTACAGGCGTGCACCACTGCACCTGGCCTATTTTGTTTTATATATTTTTTAGAGACAGGGTCTCTCTCTGTCACCAAGCTGGAGTGCAGTGTTGTGATCAAAGCTCACTGCAGCCTCAAACTCCTGGACTCATGCCATCCTCCCCACTCAGCCTCCAAGTAGCTAGGATTATAGACAAGTGCCACCATGATCAGCTAATTAAAATATACATATTTTGTAGAGATGGGGGTCTCACTATGTTGCTCAGACTGGTCTTGAACTCGTGGGCTGAAGTGATTCTCCTACCTCGGTTCCCCAAAGTGCTGGGATTACAAGCGTGAGCCACTGTGCCTGCCCATGCTTCTCCTCTTAATAAGGACCAGTTTATTTGTGAGATCTTTTTCTTCCTCAATTTTTCCATCTTGATAATTTTTAATTTGTCTTGGCAGGTTATTCTTACTTCAATTAAGATGATATCTCTCTTGTTTCTTATCATATGCAAACAAGCCAGGTTTGTTTTCATCTATCTTAACAGGGTCATTGTGGTGAACACCTGTACCTCTGCTCCTTGATTTCCTTAAGTTCTAAATCCAAGCTCATATGTTCATTATAACTAGTTGCTATCATTTCACTCCTTCAATGTGTCTTCTAATGCAGTCATGCCAAGGCAGTCACAGATTGAAACACAAATTTGTATGTATCTGTCTACCCTTTATACTATACCTTGGACATCATTTTTGGAGGAACTATGTTTGTAGATATATTGTCTCTGAGTTTTATTTCAGAATAGTGAAAGAGGCCTTTACAGAATATTTGTTTAGAAATTAGGTCTGGCTGGGCGCCGTGGCTCATGCCTGTAATCCTACCACTTGGAGAGGCCGAGGTTGGCAGACCACTTGAGATCAGGAGTTCAAGACCAGCCTGGCCAACATGGGGAAACCTCGTCTCTCCTAAGAATACAAAAATTAGCCAGGCATGGTAGTGGGTACCTGTAATCTCAGCTACTATGGAGGCTGAGGCAGAAGAATCACTTGAACCTAGGAGGCAGAGGTTGCAGTGAGCCGAAATCGCTCCACTGCACTCCAGCCTGTGTGACAGAGTGAGATTCCATCTCAAAAAATAAAAATAAATAAATACATATGTTAAAAATACAAAAATTAGCCAGGTGCTGTGGTGGGCACCTGCAGTCCCATCTACTTGGGAGGCTGAGGTGGGAGGCTCACCTGAGGCTGGGAAGCAGATGTTGCAGTGAGCTGAGATAGTGCCACTGCAATCCAGCCTGGGCAACAGAGTGAGACCCCATCTCCAAAAAAAAGAAAAAAAGAAAGAAAACAATTAGGTCTGATAGGGTCTAATAGGGCTAAGAACACAGACATACATATTTCCTTTCATTCTTCTAAAAACTCTATTGGGTAGATACTTTTATTTATTTTTTGATAGAGGAGGAGACTTAGGCTTAGAAAGGCAAAATGACTTGCCCAAGGTCACTTATATCTTAATTAGGCTTGATTCCAAGGCGGCTGCCACCCTGCATCCCATCACTGATGTATCACAAAACGTCCATTTATTCTGTCAATGAGTATGGATGGTGCCGCTGCGAGCAGGGGATGGTTCTGGGTGCTGTGTAGAAGGCAGAGATACATAAATCACAGTCACCACTCACTAGGAGGGGAGAGAAGATTTGCTGGAAACCCAGAGGCTAAGTACAACCCGGCAGCATCATTATCATCAGAGTGGCACAAAAGCAGGAGGCCACTTCTGCTGAAGAGACCTAGGAAGGAGGCATGCACAGAAGAAGTACATTGGCTGGAGGCTTTGGGATGGGTGGAAATTGGACAGGGTGAGGAGGGGCAGGATGGACTGAGGAGGAGGAAATTGGGCATAACTCGTTTTGCGTAAGCAAAGGCAGATAGACCAGTTTGCCTGGAGCACCCAGCTTAGACTGTGACATAATCAAATTCCTGACAACAGAATGACTGTAAGACAGGCATCCAAATTGATATCATAGGTCACCAGATATACATCAAAGAGAGGATGAGGAAGCGGCCAGGTTAGCACAATAACACACTAGATGGCAAATAATTTTGTACTTTTATGACAAACTAAGACTTAAGGATGTTCTTTGCCACATTGTTTATGCTAGGGAAGCATTAGAATCCACAGAAATATCCAGAAATAAGAAAATGAGTGCACAGTTATGCTACATTCAGCTACTTAGCATACTATTTATTAAGCTTCATTTCATTAACAAGTCAAGGTTAAACACAAAGAAATTGGGGAGTGAGAGAGGGTGGCTGGGGCTGGAACAAGATACTGTTTCAGCCTCAAAGGGACTTCAGAGACACAGTCCATTGCAATGTATGGTTCTTGATTGGATCTTGGTTTGAATAAACCATCTGTAAAAAGAATTTTGGAAAACAAGTAGAAATTTGTATATGGAGCAAGTATTAGATGATATTGTGGGCTAGGTATGGTTGGCTCACGCCTGTAATCCCAACACCTTGGGAAGCTGAGGCGAGCAGATCACTTGAGGTCAGGAGTTCAAGACCAGCCTGGACAACATGGAAAAACCCCATCTCTACTAAAAATACAAAAATTAGCCATGCATGGTGGCACACACCTGTAGTCCCAGCTACTTGGGAGGCTGAGGCACAAGAATCGCTTGAACCCGGGAGACAGAAGTTGCAGTGAGCCAAGGTCACACCACTGCATTCCAGTCTGGGTGATGGAGTGAGACTCTGTCTCAAAAAAGAAGAAGAAGAAGGAGAAGAAATGATGTGAATTTTGAAGGTATGAGTTATGCAGGAAAATATTCCTTTTTGGGATGTATATGGATGTATTTAGAACTAAAATGTCATCATGTCTAGAATTTACTTAAAAATACTTCAGCAACAAAGTAGATGAAGTCAATATACCAAATGTTAACAGTTCTTATCTAGGAGATGGGTATGGAGGTGTTCATTATCCTACTTTTTCTACTTTTCTATATGGTTAAAAATTTCCATAATAAAAAGTACAAAGAAAAAAAGTTTATAAGTAATTTTAATGATATAGAAAAATACTATGACATAATGTTAAATAAAAGAAAGAATCAAAATTTTATATATAGTTGGCAGTAGTATACAATATGGTCTTAACATTGCTTTAAAAATCAATAGGTACAAGTTATGACACACTCCCAAGGGTCAGGTCCTGGGGATGATGTTGGTATTAGACTGTTCTCACACTGCTAAAAAGAGCTACCTGACACTGGGTGACATATAAAGACAAGAGGTTTAATTGGCTTACGGTTCCACAGGCTGTACGGGAAGCATGGCTGGGGAGGCCTCAGGAAACGTACAATCATGGCGAAAGGTGAAGAGGAAGGAGGCACATCTTACATGGCTAGAGCAGGAGGAAGAGAGACCAAAGGGGGATGTTCTACACACTTTCAAACAATCAGATTTCGTGAGAACTCACTGTAACAAGAACGGCAGGGAAGAAATCCGCCCCCATGATCCAATCATCTCCCACTAGGTCATTCCTCCAACATCAGGGATTACAATTCAACATGAGGTTTGGGTAGGGACACAGAGCCAAACCAGATCAATGTTTAATACACATTGTTAATAATTTCCCCCGACCACATCAGCTGGTCAACAATGGAGCTGAGGCTTGAACCCAGATTCAGCCCATTTCAAAACCCATGCTTCTCCCTTACACCAGGAATTGGCAGGCTATCTCGGTTAGGTGCCAGATAGTAAATATTTTTGGCTTGAGGACCATATGGTGTCTTTTACAATTACTTAATGATCCTACTGTAGCAGAACAACCATAGATAATGCATAACTGAATGTGTATGGCTGTGTTCCAATAAAACTTTATTTACAAAAACAGGGGATGGGCCAGATTTGGCCTGGGGCTATAGTTTGCCCACTCTTGCCCTGTGAGCATAATGCTGCCTTTCAAAGCATTCAACACGCACATTCATGTAGACACAACCAGAGACCAGGAAAAAAATCATGCTTAATCGTAATTCTTTTTCCATTATACTTTTCTGGATTTTCCAAATTTTCTAACATGTTCTGTTACTTGTATGTATTACTCTTATGTATATGTATTTATTTTTACAACTCCTTTGATTTATTTTCTGGGAGGAGGAATTTTCTATAACGCATTCAGATAGTTCCAAATTGAAAGAACACAAAGGCTGAATTGTGAAAAGTCTCCTTCCCACCTATGTACCAAGCCACCTCTGTCCCTTCCCCACAGGCAGCCAATGTTATTCCACTTCTGTATTCTTCCAGAGATATGTTCCCCACCTGCAGCCATGTTAGCAGGGCCACCACTGTGTTGCACAACTCCAAGGGACGTCATTTATATTGAGCTCCTGGGATACCATTGACATAGAATACAATGGGATTGTGCCCCCTGGAGTTATGTAATGCAGCAGTCTCACCAAAGATGTGTGTGTGTGTATGTGTCTATACACTTATAAATATATGTAGAGATATATATGTGCATTTTTTCTACCGCTGCCTTTTTCTCAGCCAAAATTAGCATAGTATACACCATGCTCTGCATCTGATGTTTTTTCACCTAGTAATATATTTTCATACTCATTTGATACCAGTTTATACAATGTCTTCATTTTGGGAATTCCCTCTCTCAGCTTTGGAGCTTTCCCTCTTTCTCTCTGAACAGGAAGCTTCTTCTTTCTTTCTTCCCCTTTCTTTTTTGCCTATTAAACTCCCTGCTCCTTAAAACTACAAAAAAAATTGTTTTTAAAGTCCTCATTCTTTTTGATGATGATGATGACGGCAGCAACAGTCTTGGTATGGCATCATAGAGGATTAGTAAGTGACCGTTGTCACTTGTGTTCCAGGCTTTGTTCTTAGCATTTGCAAGTACGGTATTAATTCCTCCAGTGCTCACAACACCCCGTGAGACAGGCACAGAGCGATGAATGTGCTGACCCACAGTCACAGCTGGTATGTGCTCACCCTCTGAGATTAAGAACGAAATCTCTGCTGGTTCCTTCTAGTACTTGGATGGGTTGTGCCCTACATTTAAATCTTTTCTCCATTTGGAATTCTTCCTGCAGTGACTATGAGATAAGGATCCTACGTTGTTTTTCCTTGACGGCTCCTATTCTTCCCAGAACCATTTCCCCAGTGTCTCCGGATGCTACCTTTCCCACACATGAAAGTCTGAAGGATTTAGGCCCTTTTTTTTTTTTTTTTTTTTTTTTTTGAGACAGGGTTTCGCTCTTGTTGACCAGGCTGGAGTGCAATGGCACAATCTCAGCTCACTGCAACCTCCGCCCCTCAGGTTCAAGCAATTCTCCTGCCTCAGCCTCCCGAGTAGCTGGGATTACAGGCATGTGTTACCACACCCGGATAATCTAGGTATTTTTTCAGTAGAGACAGGGTTTCTTCATGTTGTCCAGGCTGGTCTCAAACTGCCGACCTCAGGTGATCCACCCGCCTCGGCCTCCCAAAGTGCTGGGATTACAAGCATGAGCCACTGTGCCTGGCCGATTTGGGCCTATTGTTGGACTTTCTTTCTGTTTCATTGTTCTGTCTGTGTTGTCAAACACCAATGCCATACTCTTAATTCTTGAGGTTTTATAATCTATGCTAAAATCTGGTAGAGTTTTATCTCTTCATTACTTCCCTTTTTTCAGAAATATCCTGGATATTCTTGGCTTATTTTTCCACACTCATTTTTTTTTTTTTTTAACTGTGGCAAAATACACATTGCATAAAATTTACCATTTTAACCATGTTAAAGTGTACAATTCAGTGATATTAACTCCATTCACAGTGTTGCACTACCATCACCACTATGCATTTCCAGGACATTTAAGTCTATTTCCAGGCTGGGTGTGGTGGCTCATGCCTGTAATCCCAGCACTTTGGGAGGCCGAGGCGGATGGATCACTTGAGGTCAGGAGTTCAAGACCAGCCTGGCCAACATAGTGAACCCCTGTCTCTACTAAAAATACAAAAATTAGCCGAGTGTAGTGGTAGGTGCCTGTAATCCCAGCTACTTGGGAGGCCGAGGCAGAAGAATCACTTGAACTTGGGAGGCAGAGGTTGCAATGAGCAGAGATCGCTCCATTGCACTCCAGCCTGGGTGACAAAGCAAGGCTTCGTCTCAAAAAAAAACCTGCGTTCTCAGAACTTTTAAAAATCATCACTTCTCAGCCTTTTGGCCAAGATCTAGTGCAAAACTTTTTTTTTTTTTTAATCATTCTGAACTGAAATCCTATACCCATTAAACACTAACTCCATTGTCCCCTTCCCCAAGTCCCTGGCAGACACCATTCTGTCTGTAGGAATTTGACGACTCTGGGTAGCTCCTATAAGTGGAATCGTATAATATTTATCTTTTTGTATCTGGCTTATTTCACTTAGCATAATGTCTTCAAGGCTCATCCATATCATGGCATGCATGTATCACTCGTTTATTCCTTCTTATGGCTGAATAATATGACGTATGTATGCACCAACTATATATATTTATCAGTTCATCTGTTGATGGACACTAGAGTCTTGCGTTGTTTCCACTGTTTGGCTATTATGAGTAATGCTGCTATGAACACTGGTGTCCTCCAGATTAATTTCAGAGTCAGTTTGTCCAGGACCAAACTAAACATTCTTCTATTGCTTTTATAATTAACCCCTCTCTTCCCCAGTCTCCCCTCATGCCTCCCTATGGTCATTCATTATCTAGTTCAATTCCGACATGCCCCAGATACCTTTCTGGACATATCGTCCATCACTGCAGTGCTGCCTGTGGTTTTGCCTGCCTTCCCCTTCCTGGCAAAGGTGTGCAGCTGCTCTCCAGGCATTTACTTGGAAAACCACTTTCCTTTGCTCACAGGCTTCAGGAATTGGCCCCGAGGGACTTTACTGGAACTTTTGGTGATAAATTGCTCCCCTTGCACCTACCTGCAGACTCTTCCTGCCTCCGGCCCAATAGGTCTCTCCAGGCTCCCCACGCATGCCCTAGCTCGCCTGCCCCTAGAAGGTCCTCTTGCCAGCCCCCTCCAGCACTGGTCCCTCGGGAAGTCTTTCTCCCTCTCTTGTCATTGCTCCAGGCTGCTGGTACCCTTTCCCCTGCCACTTCACCCCTCATCCTGTTTGAGAGACACCTTTGCTCTGGCCTGATCTGTCTGTGCCTAGCCTCATCCTGGGCACAGGTGGTACACCTCTTCCTTCACCCCCATTGCACCTAGCGCACTGTTTTCCATATAACAGGTGCTGATTTGAATTGTTAAATCAAGATTACCTCCAGCTGCAGGCTCAGGAGCAGGTAAAGCAACCGAAGCCTTCCCAGGCACAGGACAATCTTGCTGCTGCTCCCACCCTCTGGCAGCTCATGGTAGACCTCAGGAAATTGTGACTAACATCATCCTGTTGGTGACCTAAGACATCCAGGCACAGCCTGCTTCCCTGAAGGTCCAGCTTTGTCTTCTGATCCTGGCCACCTGCAAGGTCCCCTATGTGTCCCAGGTCCCTGAGTCTGAGCCACCACTTCCCAGTCCAACTCTGTGATGAGTTCTGACAGCAGTTGGGGAGTGGGTCACAAATGGGATCTAATTCACACCTGGCTCACTGTGTGGTCCGCTCTTCACCCTCCGGTTGCAGCTCTCTTGCTAAAAAGGTCTCTGCGGCCTGATTTTTTGTGAACACGTGGATATTTGTGTGTTTCATTGCGTTTCATTTAATTGCTTCTTTCTCTTTATTTCTAAGGATTTAAAATTCAGTTATTCAACAAATGTTTTGTGGGCACTTACTTTGTGCCAGGCTTGTGCCGCAAATAAGACAAGCGAGGTCTCCTCTCTTGGATAGTGAGTGAGAAGCAGGCAATTAGCAAGGAAACAGAAATTAGCACAATAATTTCAGAGTGAGAAGCGCTAGAAAGAAGAAAAATAGAATAATGTGCTAGAAAATGATTTGGGAAGAGGGGGAAAATATTTTAGGTTTTGGAGTTAAGCTTCTCTTCCCCCTAGACTTTAAGGAGAGTTGTTAAAGACAGAGGGAAACTTTTCTACATCATTGAGTCTACCTTGTAATTGAAATAATTGCCTCTTTAATAGGTCTCTTTACTTAGTTGATATTTGGATGTTGAGCTTTTTAAAAATAGAGCTGTTTTTTTGGAAGAGAATTATAAAAATTTAAAGTGTACTCATTCAACGAATACCTGGTGATCTCCTGCCATGCATTGGCATTGTTCTAGGTGCTGGAGGTACAACAAAGGATGAAACAGATGAGTTCTTGTTCCAGTGGAGTTTCCAGACAATTCTCTAGAAAGAAAGAAACAGGATAACTTCACATGCTGTTGGGTGATATGCAGGAAACAAATAAAGTAATGGGTGGGGAGGCAGCTTTAGAGATACTGATCAGAAAAGACCTTTGTGAGGAGATGATATTTGAACTAAGCTGAAGAAAGCTAAAGATACAGAGAAAGGGGAACTCATACATTATTGGTGGGAATGTAAGTTAGTACAGCCTTTATCGAAAACAGTATGGAGATTTCTCAAAGAACTAAAACTAGAACTACTATTTGGTCCAGCAAACACACTGCTGGTAACCGTTAACAGTGTATATCCAAAGGGAAAGAAATTGGTATATCAAAAAGATACCCACATTCATACGTTTATTGTAGCACTATTCACGATAGCAAAGACATGGAATCAACCTAAGTATCCATCAACAGAAGACAGGATGAAGAATATGTGGTACATATACACAATAAAGCACTACTCAGTTAAAAAAAACCAAATGTCTTCCAAGACATTATCCTAGGTGAAACAAGCCAGAGACAGAAAGACAAACACTGCATGTTTTCACTTATAAGTGGGAGCTCAATTATGTGTACACATGGATGTAGGGTGTGGAATAACAGACAATGGAGGCTTGAAAGGGTGAGGGGGCTGGGCACGGTGGCTCACGCCTGTAATCCCAGCACTTTGGGAGGCCGAGGTGGGCAGATCACCTGAGGTCAGGAGATCGAGACCAGCCTGGCCAATATGATGAAACCCCATCTCTACTAAAAATACAAAAATTAGCCAGGTGTGGTGGCGCACACCTGTAATCACAGCTACTCTGGAGGTTGAGGCACGAGAATTGCTTGAACCCGGGAGGCGGAGGTTGCAGTGAGCCAAGATCGCGCCACTGCACTCCAGTCTTGGCGACAAGAGTGAAATTCAGTCTGAAAAAAAAGAAAGAGAGAAAAACGGGTGAGGGGATGGAGGAAGTGAATGATGAGAAATTACTTAATGGGTACAATGTATTTGAGTGATGAATACCCTAAAAACTCTGACTTTACCACTATGAGATCTATGCACGTAACAAAATTACACATGTAACTCATAAATTTACATAAGTAAACTAAAAAATTTTTTTAAGTTAGCAAACACTGGATGTGGTGGCTCACACCTCTAATCCCAGCACTTTGGAAGGCTGAGGCTGGTGGATCACGAGGTCAGGAATTTGAGACCAGCCTGGCAAAGACGGGGAAACCCTGTCTCTACTAAAAACACAAAAATTAGCTGGGTGCAGTGGCGGGCCCCTGTAATCCCAGCTACCTGGGAGGCTGAGGCAAGAGAATCGCTTGAAACAGTGAGGTGGAGGTTGCAGTGAGCCAAGATCATGCCACTGCACTCCAGCCTGGGCAACAGATCAAGACTCCATCTCAAAAATAAAAATAAAGATAAAAAGTTTAGCAAACAACTTTTTAAAAAGAAGGATAAGCAGATACCTATATAATAGTGAGTGGAGAAAGAACAACCCAGGCAAAAGGAACAAACAGCATACATAAAGGGCTTGAAGAAGGAAACAGCTTGTTTGGTTTAAGAAATGACAGAGGCTGGGAGTGGTGGCCCACGCCTGTAATACTGGCACTTTGGGAGGCTGAGCCAGGCAGATTGCTTGAGCCTAAGAGTTTGAGACCAGCCTGCCAAAATTAGCCGGGCTTGGTGGTATACACCTATAGTCCTGGCTACTCAGGAGGCTGAGGTGGGAGGATCACCTGAGCCCAGGAGGTCAAGGCTGCGGTGAGCCATGATCATGCAACTGTACTCCAGCCTGGATGGCAGGGTGAGAACCTGTCTCTAAATAAATAAATAAATAAAAATAAATGAGGCCAGGCGCTGTGGCTCATGCCTGTAATCCTAACACTTTGGGAGGCTGAGGTGGGTGGATTTCCTGAGCTCAGGAGTTCAAGACCAGCCTGGGCAACATGGTGAAACCCCATCTCTACTAAAATACAAAAAATGAGCCGGGTGTGGCGGTGTGCGCCTGTAATCCCAGCTACTTGGGAGGCTGAGGCAGGAGAATTGCTAGAGTCCAGGAGGGGGAGGTTGCAGTGAGCGAAGATCGTGCCACTGCACTCCAGCTTGGGCAGCAGAGCAAGACTCTGTCTCAAAAAAAGAAATAAATAAATAAATGAAAGAAATGATAGAGGATGGTGATATAATATGAGGTTGGAAAAGCAGGCCTAGAACACAACATTGAAAGTCTTTCAGGTGACAGCAAGGGGCTTCGATGCAGTGGGAAGCCGTTGGAGGGATCTGACTTGCATCCCCTAAAGACCTCTTTGGCTACTGTGAGGGAAACAGCCATTTTGGGGGAGGTTCTAGAAGTCAAGGCAGAGGAAGAGCTAGTCTATAAGGTGGATCCCCTCTGTGAAAATTCAACCTATGAAAGAAGCCAACGTACAAAAGATATATTGGAAGTGATCCAGACTTCCGGGAGCAGCCAGGAGGTGGGATCTCAAGTCCAGATGTTGAATGAGTTGGGGGATTGCACGGGACAGATCCAGAAGCTGATGAGGGGACCAGGATGCAGATCAAGGGGATGAGATGAGCAGGCACATGCCATTCATTTTCATTCCCCCTATTTTGCTTGAGTCACCAGCTTGATAAAGGGAGAGGTTCAACCATCTGCAAGTAATCCACATGCTTCTCCTGACCTGCCTATCCATCCACACCCCTACCGCCAACCCCGGAGCTCGTACGCCTGCATTCTCCACAATCACTTCTCTGTATTACAGCTCTTGTCATCTTACATTATACATGAATAACTAATCAACCAAACACAAACCCACTGATGGAAAAAAAAGCATGTTGGATCTAGAATGTGAGCAGGGTAAAGAGTAATATTAATTTCACTGGCAAGTAACAAAATGGGAGCAAACACGTAGGATGTTAAGACAAGACTTGTGTTTCTGAATGCTTCTGGGAATCGAAACTCTCCAAGAATCAAGGGAAAGTGGAAGGAGGTAGGTCATATTTGGAGGGCACTAACACCAATTCTTTTTTCTTCTCGTATGCATGTGACTATATGGAACACCATCCTGGGTCAGGCCAACCA
Organism: Plecturocebus donacophilus; assembly: GCA_004027715.1. Classification (NCBI taxonomy): domain Eukaryota; kingdom Metazoa; phylum Chordata; class Mammalia; order Primates; family Pitheciidae; genus Plecturocebus; species Plecturocebus donacophilus. The sequence continues at coordinate 14,164 of PVKP010028604.1, forward strand.
GTCATTTAAACCACTATGCTGTCTGCCTCACCTGGTCGAACAGTTCATATAATGATCTTCCAGTAGTCCTTAATGGACAAACAGGTGTTAGTCTCAGTCCACCAACCAATAGTGTGGTAGGCTGGAACAAAATCTTTTGCTCTTTGAATGTCCAAAGTGAGTAGCACCAGGCTAGGTATGCAGTAGGTGCTCAATAAATGTATCATTCACACACTTCCTAAGTGAAGTCTATCTCTTCCTTCATCATTTTCCTGAAAGATCTCTCTTGACCACGAAGGTTGAACTCCTCATCTCCATAACCAGTGAGTGGTTTAGAAATGTTTTAGCCTTCTTCCTCCTTGACGTCATAATGGCGCCTGACACTGCTGAGACACTTCAGTTGTCTTCTATGACTGAACTTCTCTGATTCTAATCTTCTCTTCCTGATGGCCTCTCTACCCTGAACTCCAATGATTTCTTTTCCTGTTTTTGCACTTGAAAGTCCATATTCCACAGGGACTCTGCTTTGCTGTCTTGTCACTCTTTATGAGAAATTAATTGTATCTCATTTCAAATCAAGGCATGTATTTTTATCATCCTCTGTCACATTATATTCAAAGTACCTGCTTATGGACCCATCTGTCCAGCTAGACTTCAGGCTCCTCAAAAACAGATCCCTCACTGTCTTTCTTTTTGTGCCTCCAGTACCTGGCACAGAGCTGAGCACTCAGTGAATGCTCCGTACGCACCAGCTCAACTGACCCATCCTCAAATTATGTTTGGAAGTGGTAGATTGGCAGAAATTACTACCCCCATTATATAGAGAGGGGACCCCCAACACTCAAGGAGGTTAAGTAAACATTAGAAACATGATTCCTGCAACTGGCTACGGAGAGTCCGTGTAATAATCATTCTGGTATTGCCAATTGCAAAAGGACTGTAAAGCTAATAGAGATGCTGTCTAAATACTAACGTCCAATCCTTTCATGCTCTTCTGAGCAGACTTGAATTTTCCAGTGCCTCTTAAAATACAGCCCGCAGGACTGAGCATAAAACTGCATGTGGCCTGACCTGCCAGCACTCGCTGGGAGTATTGCTTCCCTCCTTCCACACTCTGCTGTGCTATTAATAGAGCCTCAGATTGCATTAGGGTTCTCAACAGCCTCCTCGCGCTGTAGGTTCACATCAAGCTGGTGATCAGCTAACCCCCCCGGGTCTTTCTCATGAACGCCTTCTGTCAGGCCAGGCCTCCCCAGCAGCCACTTGGACAATGAATGTTTTTGAATGCTTGTGATTGTTTGTGACTTAGACTAGAAGGTACACCACCAGATCATGCCCTCCTTTCTCATGTGGCATTTTGCTGAGTGGGTGATGGGGTCTTGGGGTCCTGTTCAGAACCCGGAGGTGTGGCCAGCCACTGGGGGCCACCAGCATCACTGGACCCACAAAAGTAAGAGGATGATGGTGAAATTAATTTTCTGGTTCACTTCAAATTATTCTTATGTTCATCCCTACTCCTCCTGGATTACGGTCCTTTCTCGGTCTTGTTCTAATGCTGGGGGTTTGTATGCACAGCCTCTTCTCCCATCCATGGACACAGACACAATTTGATTTCTCATGCCCTTTACAAATAGTAGTATTATTTTTAGCATGAATATCTTGCTCAGAAATTGGCTGTACAGTCTATATCCCCTATTGTCTTCACATCTAATACTTTGCTTTTTTCCCTCTGTCTCTCTATGAGTCAATACCACGTTTGGCTAAATAGATTTGATTTTGGCCTATTTGAATTCCCCCTTCACAGATGACAGCCCGTTTTACCTCTCTTTCCTTCCCTTCAACTAATTTTTTTCAGCCACTTGGAATTAGCTGATGGGTAATTGTAGAAATTGCAACGTGGGCTACTGTGGTGGGTCTCAGTGTCAGCTCCAGGAAACCTGTGAATCTGGAGGGCTCTGGTTTCAGAATCTGATAGCTGCGCCCTGAACTCTGGAATCTCGGGCTGTAACATGAGCCAGCGCTTCTCTTTGCTCGGCCAGTAGAGGGAACTGAAACGTGGGGCACAAGAAGGCGTTTCCTCTGTTCGCCAGACGAGGGCGCTCTCACCCGCGGTCCTCCAAAATTGGAATTTCTCACCCAAGGGCAGGTCTTGCCGGGTTGGGCTCCTCGTAACCCACAGGATGGGATGACACGACGGCCGTGCTGCCGATCGCTGCTTTGACCGCCTCGGAGGCTGTGTAGATGGCCAAAGGCACAGAATTATTATAGAGCAGGCCCCACGTGGCCCACGCTCGCGTGTGGTCTGTGGGTCTACGTGTTTGCTGCTGGCACATTCGCGAGCACCTGGGACTCCGAGGCAAGGCGTGGACGTTCACAGACACACCTTGTAGAGTGTGTGGGGCCGGGCGCGCGGAGCCGGCGCGTCTGCAGCGATGATACTTAGATTTCGGTCCGGCAAGGCAGGTCACAGTGGAGGTGGGGCCAGCTGCAAGGCGAAGGGACGGCGACTGCGGCCCTGGGGCAGCTGCTTCCAGGGGCGGTCCAAGGGTGTAAGCGTTTCTTCTGGGGGCCGCGGCACCTTTCGTCAAGACCAAGTTGGTGACCAGTTTAAAGAGAGGATTGAAAACATTAAGCTCGAGAGGCCAAAGGAGAAAACGGTCTCCAGGTGGAAATGGCGTGGCAGGACCGCGCTCTGGCGCTGTGACTGCAAACCCCGCGGAGCCTCCCGGGGGCCGCTGACTCCCACCCTCCGGGCAGCGCTGGGCGACGGCCAAGTCTAGGAGGCGAAGGGTTCCCTGACTGCCAAGCAGTGACGATGTTTAATAAAATATTGACCTACACGTGTAAGAATAAGGATGGAGCATGCCAAACAGTGGTGAAACAGCTTTAGGGTAGATGCGAGAGCAGCCCTGGGACATGTTTAATGAGAATGGCCGCTTCCTGTTTCATACCCCAGACGTGTCCTTGTGCCCACCATACCCACACTGATATCCCGTGGTTGGGGAGGGGGCTCACCAGGTCGGTCTACAGTGTCCCCTGCAGGAAGCTGCCACACGGAGAGGCCACAGCCAGCCTCACTCCCAACCCCAAGCTACTGCCCGCCGTTTGCAGCTCCTGAAGATTACAGCTTCCCGCCCCCAACACACCTAGAAGGACCCTCTGTTGTGGCCATTCAGTAAATGATATTTATTCATTAGGAATCTAGCTCATTGTTTGTTTTTGTTTGTTTGTTAGTTTGTTTTGAGACAGAGTCTCAGTCTGTCACCCAGGCTGGAGTGCAATGGCACAGTCTCAGCTCACTGCAACCTCTACCTCCCAGGTTCAAGCGATTCCCCTGCTCAGCCTCCCAAGTAGCTGGAACTACAGGTGTGTACCACCACACTCGGCTAATTTTTATATTTTTAGTAGAGACGGGGTTTTGCTATGATAGCCAGGCTGGTCTTGAACTCCAGACCTCGTGATCCACCCGCCTCGGCCTCCCAAAGGATTATAGGCGTGAGCCATGGCACCTGGCCGGAATCTAGCTCTTTCTTATTCATCTAGACTAATAGGTACCCTATGCCCTCCTGGGGTGTTATGATTTTGAGTTGGAAACAAGGAGGTAGGAGGGGATGAAAGGGAGTAAAACTTTTCAACCACAACGCTAGATTTCAGCTATGCCCAACATGAAAATGGAAAGAGAAAACGGAAAAAAAATTGCTTAAACACACTTTAGGTTTGTTTTTCCCTCCATTTGGAAGCTTTTTGCATTTTCCTCCCCAATTTGGAAAAAAAAAATGAAAGAAAACAAATTTCTCTATCATTTGAATAAAATAGACCTTTATGTCTCTAAATATAAGACATCAAACAATGTTAGGAGTATAAATTATACATAAAGATACTTGTTTGTTAGATCAGAAAAGTCTGTTTGAAAAATATAATTTCTGGGTGAGGTGCCTCACGCCTATAATCCCAGCACTTTGGGAGGCTGAGGCTGGTGGATCACCTGAGATCAGGAGTTTGAGACCAGCCTGACCAATATGGTGAAACCCTGTTTCTACTAAAAATACAAAAATTAGCATACGCCTGTAATCCCAGCTACTCAGGAGGCTGAGGCAGGAGAATTGTTTGGACCAGGGAGGTAGAGTTTGCAGTGAGCTGAGATTGTGCCACTGCACTCCAGCCTGGGCGATAGAGGGAAACCCTGTTTCAAAAACAACAACAAAAAAGAAAAATATAATTTCACTTTCTGTCAGCCTCACATCCTCCATATTTTTGTGTGTTTTCACTTTTCCAGATATTGTATACCTTCAGTTATGACTCTGTTAGAAAGATGCCATCCTGGGCTGGGCATGATGGCTCACCCCTGTTTTCCCAGCACTTTAGGAGGCCGAGGCAAGTGAATCGCCTGAGGTCAGGAGTTTGAGACCAGCCTGGCCAACATAGAGAAACCCCATCTCTACTAAAAATACAAAAATTAGCCAGGCGTGGTGAGAGGTGCCTGTAATCTCAGCTACTCGGGAGGCTGGGGCAGGAAAATCACTTGAACCCAGGAGGTGGAGGTTACAGTGAGCCAAGATTGACAGAGCCAGACTCTGTCTCAAAAACAAACAAACAAATAAATAAAGATACCATCTTGGCTTTCCCACATTGTACAGATCCAGAAGAAAGACCAACTTAGGATCTCTATGCACATGATTATTTCATATTTTTTGGGGAAAAAATAACTAGTGTTGAATTTAAGAACGTGCTCGGAAGTCACGATTTTTGAGAAAGGAGGCTATTTATTTAAATCAATATAAAGGGCCCATTAGTTTGAGATGTGTTAATTTATACTTGGTGAAATTTTCATGAAAAGAAAAACCCTCATTTCCCTAAACGTTTCCTAGTAGAAACATGGCTTGCTTTTTTGGTGCAAAGTCTGCCACGGCTGTTTTTAAAAGTAAGGCTTATGAGACCGTGGGAGAGAGATAAGTGAACAGCCTCTTTAATAAGAGAGGCGTCCGGCGTGGTGGTGAAATGCAATACCAAAAAGTAAACAAAGAGCATCATGTGAAACAGAGCAAGTTGAAATGAATCTTGCTTTTCCTATTTGAAAAACATGCTCATGGTTGTTAGTAACTGAGTCAAGACATTTAAATCATATATAAACTTTTATATCTTGACAATGACCTTTTATAAGTGTACAGTGGGGATAAGAAGATGAACAAAGTCTTGCTGCAGAAAAAGCATTTCAGTTAATTGAACATGAAATGTGTTGCAATCTGATAATAATATGTGATCGCTTCTTTATATCTAATATGCAGTTCATTTGGTTGGAGTCTAACTAAAGCGTTCTATAAATGTTAACATGTGAATCCTGTTGCAAACCTATAAACTATGCAGCTCTATTTTGGTGCATATTAAAATATCTCTGTATTAGTTATCTATGCTGTGTAACAAATTATCCCAAAACTTAGCAGCTTCAAACAACAAATATTATCTCAACATCAATCAGAAATGGCTTAGCCGGGAGGTTCTAATTCAAAGACTCTTATGAAATTGTAGTCAAGGCATTGGCCAGACTAACAATCATTTGAAGACTTGATGAGGGCTGGCAGATCCACTCATAAGGTGTCTAACTCACAATTCCACCAAGTTACTTTGAGATGTTGACAGTAAACCTCAATTCTTTTCTACACTGGCCTCTCCATAGGGCCACCTGAGCATCCTCATGACATGGCAGCTGGCTTCCCCTAGAGCAAATGATCCATGAGACAAAGCAAGACGGAAGCTTCAGTATCTTCTTATGAGCTTGTCTTAGAATTCACCCATCATCACTTCCTTCACATTCTGTTCCTTAGAAGCCAGTTACTAAGTACAGCCCATACTCCAGGGGAGGGCAGTTCGACTCCATCTCTTGGAGGAGTCTAAAGAATTTGTGAACATATTTTAAAGCCACCATGATCCCCTATTTACAAAAGGCCAGTTGAAAATGATAGTGGCTTACCTCCTCAAGGTCAACGAACTACTGGTAAGACCCCACATGGAGGGAAGCAGGCTTTTTTATTTATTATAAAGCAAAACAGAAAACCCACGTTCCTGAAATAACTACACCCAAATCCCAAATCTGCTTCTTTGAAATGTCCAAGATCTTCTAAAAGTGGCAGGATGCTTTCTGTTTGGAAATGGATGAGACGAACACAAGACTGGAAGGGTCAGCCTTTGATTAAGAGTCAGGTTTCCTCTTAATCAGCTCTGGGACCCTGAGAACAAAAACACTTTTCTGAGGGATGGTTTCCTCCTTTGTAAAATAAGATGGGCTAGCTGAATGGTTTCCAAAGTTGGTGGCCTTTAAGGTCCTTTGGGGAATTAAAGACTCACTGATCTTGTGTTAAATCCACAATGTCCAGGAATCTGTGCCACTGAAAAAGCTCCTCGGGACTCTGGTGGGCTGTTTTGCAGATAGTAGAAACTACTGGGCTAGACGATTTCTCATGCTTGCACTTTTAACATCATTTTTAAAATTTGAGACAGAGTCTCTCTCTGTCATCCAGGCTGGAGTGCAATGGCACGATTTTGGCAACCCACGCCTCCCGAGTTCGAGCAATTCTCCTGCCTCAGCCTCCTAAGTAGCTGGGATTACAGGCACCTGCCACCATGGCTGGTTAATTTTTTGTATGTGTTTTGTAGAGACGGGGTTTCATCATGTTGGCCATGCTGGTCTTGATCTCCTGATCTCAAGTGATCTGCTCATCTCAGCCTCCCAAAATGCTGGGATTACAGGCATGAGCTATCATGCCCGGCCAACATTATTTTAACTTTTCCCATCAGACTGGGTATGCCGTGTCTAAATTGTTGGTTCTCCATCTTCACTACAATCATGAGCAGAATTTTTTTAAAGATATGATACCTAGAGCCCTCCCTAAGCAAAATAAATCATTCTGGGGTGGAGCTCAGGCACCATCACGAGTTGTTTGCTTGTTTCCATCAGCACATTTAAAACTAACCATGTTCAACCTTGGCAGCACATTAGAATCACCGGGGGAGCTTAAAAAAAAAGCCCACTGCCCAGCCTGTCCCTCAGGTGAATTCAATCACAATCTCATGGGTGAAACCAAGCATCAGCATTTTTTTTTTTTTTTTTTTTTGAGATAGAGTTTCACTCTTGTTGCCCAGCCTGGAGTGCAATGGTGAGGTCTTGGTCTACCGCTACGTCCCCCTCCCAGGTTCAAGTGATTCTCCTGCCTCAACCACCATGCCTGGCTAATTTTGAATTTTTAGTAGAGATGGGTTTTCTCCATGTAGGTGAGGCTGATCTCAAACTCCTGACCTCAGGTGATCTGCCCGCCTCAGCCTCCCAAACTGCTGGGATTACAGGCGTGAGCCACCGTGCCTGGTGCATCAGTATTTTTTAAAATTCCCCAGGTGATTACAACATACAGCCACACTGACCTGTATGTCAGTGTGAGATAATTCTAATTCACCTATAAGGGATTATTCAGAAAAAATCTCAAGATTTAGATGCCACAATACTCTAAGAAAAAAATGCCTTTAAAGGGGAAGATATTATAATTTTGAAATAAAAGATTTACAAATTAAATGGAAGGAAGTTCCATTTCTGGCAATACGGCAGACTAAGTAACCTGAAAACCCTCCTATGATAAACCACATATGACTATTGCTTAGAATGTAATAAACACCCATTTAAACGAGCTCTTGGGACAGTAAGAAAAGGTTCTCAAAGTCAGAAAGAAGAGAAAGATGATAACATGGTATGCAAGTAAGGGGGGTTGAGCCGGTCTTGGGCAGGTTCGCTGGTGTTGGGAACCTGAGGTTTGAGCATCAAAATAGGAAGGAGACTATGCTTCAGGTCCATTAAAAGTGGGGAAATGAAACTGAGAATCCCCATAATGCTGGAACCCCATAAAGTTAGACCCTCCTGTGTCACTAGAGAAATAATCACAGGAAAAAATAATCTCCCCAATGTCACAAGGAGATAATAAAATGTGCCTGTCTTGGCATGGGTTGAGGGTGGGGAGAAAAGGGCTTTACTGAGAATTTGGGATTACAATGTGGTATGGTCCAGAAACCCTAAAGCTTTGAATGAATACAGACATGCAGACCCAATGTCAAACTATACAATGCACATGGCTATAATCCTCCACAAGCAAGATGTAGCAGACACAAAGATCCCAAGAACCTCAGGTAACAGAACTATCAGACAGACTGTAAGTAAGCTTCAAATTATTAAAAACACAAAGGAACCTTTGAAACCAGGAGAAAATAACATAACACTCTAAAAAGGGTAAATTTTAAATAGAAGTAAATAGAATTTCTAGAAATGACAAATACAGTCATCAAAATGAAAAGCTCAGTGATGAGTTAAACAGCAGATGAGACAGACTTGAAGAAAGAACTGCAGATGGATCTGAGAAAATTGCCCAGGAAGCAGCAAAGACAAAGTGAAGGGAAGTCTGACAGATTCAGAGTATGCTGGATAGAAGGACAAGATGTGTTACACATTTCACATAAGTACCAGAAGACAATGAGAGGGAGACTTCATTTAGAATCCCAAGATTGTGCATGTACAATGAGTACCAAACCAGATAAAGAACAAGAAATTCATTCTTGAACACAGCAGAGTAAAAATGCAGGAAGCCAAAGACAAGGAAAAAACCTTAAAACCAGAGAGAAAAGACAGATTACCTACCAAGGAATGACAATTAGACTCATAGCAAATGTTTCAGAAATAAAGAATAAGAAGACATGGTATATTCACAAAAGTGCTGGAGTAAAATAACTGCCAATCTAGAGTATTACACCTAGAGAAATTGTCATTCAGGAATGAGACTGAAATATGACATGTTTGTAGTAGTGGAGAGAGCATATCACTCACACAGTCTCACTGATAAAAACTATTAAAGTTTATGTTTCAGGGGAAAGGGTCTATATCTAGAAGGAAATTGGTAAATATCAGCAAATCTAAATGATGAACTGGCTGCATATAAAATTTCAATAGAGATTAAAATTAGGGGTATAAAAGCTAGGTGGATCTAAAATAACAAGCAACAATAAAACATAAGAGGAGAGGATGTAACTGAAGTTGAGTCATTCTTAGCTTACTGGATAGTCCTAGGGCATTTGATTTACTTTAGATCACAAGTACGGGTTAAAATTGTAATAACTGAAAGAGTAGAAGTAGAATTTACAAGTTCTGGCCAGGCGCAGTGGCTCATGCCTGTAATACTAGCACTTTGGGAGGCGGAGGCAGGTGAATCAATTGAGATCAGGAGTTCAAGACCAGCCTGGCCAACATGGTGAAACCCCGTTTCTACTAAAAATACAAAAATTAGCCTGACGTGGTAGTGGGTGCCTGTAATCCCAGCTACTCAGAGGGTGAAGCAGGAGAATCAACTGAACCAAAGGTAGAGGTTGCAGTGAGCTGATTGCAACATTGCACTCCAGCATGGCTGACAGAGCAAGACTCCATCTCAAAAAAAAAAAAAAAAAAAGAATTTACAACTTCCAAATTAGTAAATAAATTAGTAAATGAGGAAAGGAGAATAAATAATTCTTGACCAATGCAATAGAAAAAAAAATGGAAAAGAACAAAAAGCTTACAGAAAGCAAAGTAAGTAAAAGATGTAAAAGGACACTTAAGTGGTAAAATCCAGAATGTCAGAAATCAATAAGTTAATAGGATCTTTTTTTGTTTTTTTTGAGACAGTGTCTCACTCATCACATCATCACACAGGTTGGAGTGCAGTGGCACAATCTCAACTCACTGCAACTTCTACCTCCTGGGCTCCAGCGTCAACCTCCTGAGTAGCTGGGACTACAGGTGTGTGCCACCACACCCAGCTGATTTTGTAGTTTTAGTAGAGATGGGTTTCAACATATTGACCAGATTGGTCTTGAACTCCTGACCTCTGGTGATCTGCCCGCTTCGGCCTCCCGAAGTCTGGAATTACAGGTGTGAGCCATCATGTCCAGTCAATAGAATCTCTTATACACTGCTAGTAAGAGTACAAATTGGAATACCACTTTGGAAAACAGCTTAGTATTACCTTGTACAGTTTTACATCACATATGTTATGACCCAGCAAATTACTCCAAGAGAATTCTGATCTATGTACATCAGAAGGTAAGACTGTTCATAATACTGCTTATAATAGTAGCAGAAAAAAAAAAATCCCTGAAACAACCCAAAGGCTAGTTTGGGAGAGAATTGAGAAACTAAACTGTGGCATAGTCACATAATGGAATATTATACAACTGGGAAAAAGAATGAACTACAACCAGATACAAAAATCTAACAGAGTTCCCCTCAACCCCCAGGGCCCTTGCTGGAGGATCTAATTGATTCTTAATAATTTCATATTAAGTAAATTATCAAGCCTCAGAAATTTTTCATAAAATTTCAAAACAAAATGTAAAACAAAACAGAATATTAGTCATTGATATGCATGATAAAACTTTTTAAAAAGCAAAATAATAATAAATACAAGATTCAGATTGGTGGTTACTTTAGCTGAAAGGAATGAGATAGGGAGGAGAACATAAGCAGATGTTACATAAGTTATTGTTTCTGTTTGAGTTCTCTGGTTGAATAGCAGGTATACAAGTATTCATGATATCAGCAAATAAAATAAAATAGGGCCATGAGTATAAACGATGATAGTATGTTATACTAGAGACTGTGATAAATATATTTTTGTGCCCCTAAACTGTGATATTTGGTGATATTTAAAAATATCAGCAATCACAATAAATGTAAATGGACTAAACTTCCTAGTTAACACAATAAATAATGAACCAGAACTAGCCATATGCTATTTACAGGAGACTGAACTAAAAATTTGGGATGTGAAAAGGTTGAAAGTAAAAGGAAAGAAAAAGATCTACCATGCAAGGGCTAATTAAAAGAGTAGTTACATTTATTACCAAGTAGACTTTAAAGCAAAAGGCATTAGGGATAAATATCTTCTGTGCTAATATTAAAAGAATAATTCACTAGGAAAATAGCAAATCTAAGCTTGTATGCACCTAATAACAAAGTCTTAAAATACACAAAGCAAAAAGTATGAGAAGTAGAAAATGCACAATTATAGTGGGAAATTTTAACAGTTCTTTTTCATGTGCCTGACAACATACTTTTAAAAACAGCAAAATTTGCAAGAATACAGGATAAACTGGAAAATCTAGTCATGTAGAAATTTTAGTATACTTCTATAAAAAGCAATAGGTCAAGCAGACAAAATATTCATAAGGCTACAGGAAGTCTAGATAATACAATTAATAAGTCTGATCTAATAGACCCATATAAAATGCTATACTTAAACATTAGGGCATATACATTCTTTTAAAAACTATATGAAATATTTATAAAAATTGACTGCACCAAAGCAAGTTACAATAAATAACAAAGAATCTGCTTCATATAGATCACCTTCTTTGACCTTAATTCAGTTAAGTTAGACATTAATAACTAAATAACCTCAAATACACCTGTGTTAATTCACTGGTCAAAGAAGAAATCATATCTGAAATATAATTTTTTTTGTTTGAAACAGGATCTTGCTCGTCACCCAGGCTGGAGTAGTGACGTGATCATGGCTCACTCCAGCCTCAACTTCCCAGGCTCAAGTGATCCTCCCACCTCAGCCTCCTGAGTAGCTGGGCCTATAGGTACATGTTACCACACCTGGCTAGTTTCTAGAAAAGCTTTCTTTTGCAGAGATGGGGCCTCACTGTGTTGTCCAGGCTGGTCTCAAACTCCTGGGCTGAAGTGATCCTCCTGCCTTGGCCTCCCAAAGTGCTGGGATTATATGTATGAGCCATTGTGCCCAGCCTAAAATCTAAACTTTTTTTTTTTTTTTAACTCAGTGATAACAAAAAGTCTATACATCTTGTGAAATATAGCTTGAGTGGTTCTTAAAGTGAAATCTATAACCTTAAATGTTAAAATCAGAAAACAGATGGCTAAAAATTAATTACCTAAGGCATCAATTAAAAAACAAAAACAAAAACAGAGCAACAAAATAAATCCAAAAAGAGCAGAAGCAGAAGGGAACACTATATGATACATACTAATATTACATTATGTATTATATTCTCATATATAATAGTACATAATATATTCTATTGTGCCATATATAAGAATATCATATATAATAATATATAAGGACAAAAATTGCTAGAACAGAAAAACAAAACAAAACCGAAGTCTGGGTCTTTGAAAACACTAATAGAAAGTAGAAAGAAAACACTAGCAAAAAAAAAAAAAAAAAATCTTTGGCACAACTGATCCAGATAAGAAAAGATACATATAAAATGATATTTGGAATGAAAAAATAAACATTATGGATAGATACAGCAGAGATTTAAAATACATTAAGAGATAACTATGAACAACATTTTGTCAACATATTTGAAAACCTAGATGGTGTGGATAATTTCCTTGAAAAATATAGTGTATAAAAATAGATTCGAGAAGAAAACAGAAAACCTGAAGGGATCTGTAAGCATTAAATAAATGGAATCAGTAGTTAAAAATCTATCCCAGACCCAGACAATTTACTGGTAAGTTCTACCAAACATTCAAGGAACACACAATTCCAACACTATACACACTGTTCTAGAAAATGAAAAAAGAAGGAAAACTTATCAGTTTATTTTATGAGACCAGTATAAGCAAACAAAGGCAATACAAAAAGGGAAAACTGCTGCCAATTTGACTTATGAATAAAAACACAAAAAGAATCCTAGAATGAAAATAATGTTGACCATCATTCATTTATTCATTCACTCATTCATTCAGTCAATCAATTTATTGACCATCAACCGTGCATCAGCAGGCACTGTGCTGGCACGTGGAGAGCAAAAAGGTCCAGGAGCTTATGGCTTAAAGGAGATGGGCAATAAAGCAAATGATCATACAGGGTAAGGTACACAGAGTACATTCTGGTAGAGTAACTGCATATCAAGGGGCATTCGACCCGGTCACAGAGGTCTGGGAAAGATTTCCAGGCACGTAAGTGGAGTAAGGGTGGATGTGGGGAGACTGTTTTGTAGGCTGTTGCAGGGCCTCAGGTGGGAGATCTGAGAAGCAGTAGCAAGAAAGATGGATTTAAGCTCGGGCTGCCTTTAGAAAGGCTAAGTGGAGATGTTGAATAGGAAATTGGCCATGGCTTAGAACTCTTCAGGAAGGGTGGGGCTGCAGATTTCAATTTGAGTGGCATCAACATGTGTTTAAACCCATCCTGGAAGATTGAGTTTTAAGAAGGAATCATCCAACATGGTCTTGGGCTGTTGAGACTTTACGAGGGTTGAGGAATGATATTGTGCTGCTTGAATTCTCCTGAGGCAGGGGCTACATTGAGTGAACTGGAGAAAAAAATGCATAAAATTAATAATAATAATAATAATGAGCTATTACAAATAATGTAGTGCAAAAGGGCAGCAAGAGGGAATTTTTTTGGACAGTAAAACTGTTCTGCATCTTGATTATGGTGGTGGTTACATGACTATACATATGTCAAAAACTCACAGCATCACAGTCCAAAAAGAGTCAATGTTACTGCATGTAAATTAAAAACAAATGAGTAAAAACAATGTAGCAATGGAGACTTACAATCTGGTTCTTTCTTAGCCACTGACTTTGTAACTGCAGCACTAGCCCCTCTCTAGGTTTTAAATCAGTTCTGTAAGTGTCAGCCTGTGGAGGTCCATACCAGAGAAGGGCCCCCAACTCTTGCCGTGCGAGGGACAGAATAAACATGTAGGCAGCAGAGGCCAAATGGCATTGGACTGATGGCCAGAAGGTGGGGGTGGGGTATAGCCTGGTGAGTTTGGTACCTCTGAGACCCTGATGTAAAACGAGCGGGGTTAGATTAGGAAAGGCCTTTCTATCCAGGATAGAAGAAGGGCCTGTGGTTCTACTGTAAAAATCCCAAACACAATACAATTATCTCTGTTGTCTGCATTTTGTTGAGAATAATCACTCACAATAAACAATCATCGTAACAACTAACCATTCCACACTTGAGACCCTGGATGATTTGGGAAGGAGCTTGGAGTGACAGGAAATGTGAGGGTTTGAGGTTTAAAGCCTTGAGCGCCTTCTCAATATGATTATATTGAGTAGTAATTGATGATAAACAACACTCAGGTTTACAGTGAAAAAGGAACTTTTACAACATTGGTTCACTTCAGCCTCTCACCTTCACCCCATCAATCCTGTCAATGAGGAATTACTGCAATTTAGGGAACAGGGAGATTGAGAGTCTAATCACTCAAGGCTGTGGCTGGTGTTCAGATTTTCCAAATATTCCATTTTTCTAAAACCCACAGTGGATTTGGTACAGTTTTGGTGTTGAGTGTATTCCTTTGTCTCCCAATCCTATGAAAATTAATGAAAAAGTGTTATTTGGGCATCAATTCATGCCTAACATTAATCTCAGTATTTGATGAACCACAACTTTATGTTATCCCTCATGCCATATTAACTAAGTTTATTGCAATAATTTAAAACAATACGGTTTTAAAACAATATGGATAATTGTATTCATGTTGTTTATAAATTGAAACCAGCCAGAATTTGGCCAGCCTGGAATCTTCTGGAGAAACGTGCGATGTCTTTGGAAGGCTACAGAAATCGTCTTTTTGGAGTTTTCAGTGCACGAAGGTATGAAACCAGCATTTATTAAGCACCTACCGTATGCCAGAACCGTGCTGCACAATACTGCTGCTCCTAAGGTGGGAGTGATTGTGAAGCCTTCTACCACCCAGCTACCTCCGCAGTTCGTGAGGGGTCTTGGGTGATTTCAGTCTCGTGCATTTTATTATCCCGGCATACAAAGGCTGGGTAATTCGAGAAATAAAACGTATAACGAACGGATTACACAGGGGTTTCCTGAAATAACCACCCATCCCAGGCATCCCAGAGACACTCCAAAAGTACTTCTCATTATATACAAACATCTGCTTTGAACCTCTATCACGTGACCTTGACCCCGATAACCTATCTCATTATATTGTTACAGCACTCTATGATTAACGCGGAAACCCTTTCTTCGGCTCTTTCTCGCCACTGGAATCGCGTCAGTTTCTCAGAGTTCCAAAATAACCTTTCCCGGGCACGGATTGGTACCTCTACTGGGGAAGGGCGGGGAGCCGCGCAAGACGTGCCGGTGTGGAGCGAGAGCCAGAGAGAACTTCCAGCGCAAAAGGAAAATAAAACTTGTGGCTGGTGTTTGTGCAGGAGGGTCTTGGCCGTCCTGAAGTCCCTCGATCCTGGGGGGTCTCGGGGGCCTCCAGAGTGGCGCCGGGGTGTGGGTTTGCTCCCGACGTCCTTGACCTAAATTTCTGAGCGGTGGCTGGAAACAGGGCGCAGCGCAGGGCGGGCGGCTGGTGCCATCCCCGGATCTCGGCGGCGGGGGCCGGCAAACTTGAATAGGGACGGCGAACTAGAGAGGGTGGAGGGCGTCTTCACCCCGCTCCGCGTGAGGAGCCGCAGCGAGCTCCCCGCGCCTCCCCTCCCCCGATCCACCCGCCCCCCGCGGCCCACGTGATCCAGGGGAGTCGGGGTGCGCTCCCCGTCGCCCCGAGCCCGGCCGGCCGGGAGGCGGGGTCCCCTCGGCCCGCGGGGCTCGCGCGCCACCCCTGTGGGTCCGGCCGCGGGGGGCCGAGTGTGCGCGCGCGGGCAGGCGGGGGCCGCGCGGGGGTGCGTGACGTCACCGGCATGGGTTACACGACGTTCTAGAACTCCGCCCCACGTGCGCCGGGGAGGGGGGAGGAGATGGGGGTGGGGAGGAGGGGGGGAGA
>PVKP010028605.1:0-21790 GCA_004027715.1 Plecturocebus donacophilus
GTCTGGGCTGCCCAGGGCCCCTCACCTCTCTTAGTCACCTTGTTTGTGTTGCCTTTTGTCTCTGCAGGGGGGAGAGGGCTCCCCCACCACCACCCAAGGCAGGGACCAGTACCAGCAAGAGCTCACTTGGGGCTGTGCCTCAGTGGAACAAGCTCTGGCTTAGAGACCCAACCTAAAAAAAAAACTGGTCATCCCCATTCTGCCCTCCCCACCTCCAGAAATCCACAAGTTGGGATCAAGCTGCACTAAATTTTTCCAGGAAGATAAATAATACAAGTGACTGAAAGTCCTGTTTGGGGATTGTCCAAGCTGTCCTCCAATGGAAAGACAGCTTCAGGTCCCGGCCTGAGCTCTAGGCTGCCAGGGAAGGCTGGGTTCAGTAGCACCCTTAAACCTGGGCAAGGGAGGGAGTGCCCATGCCCTAAGCCAGGGGCTTTCAAAGGCTCCACTCTGGCCCTCCTCCTGCCAGTCCTCTCCCTGTGGGATGAGGCATCAGCAGGGCCGAGGGGATGAGATTGTGACTCCCCTCCAAGACCATATTCTCCATATCTGTGACTCTGGTGGTCCCTGCCCAGATGGTCACCATCTGGCTCCCAGCCCATGCTAGCCTCTTCCCTGGGTCTGTCTGCCTCAGGACAGGTTATGCCAATACCATGTGCACCCCTAGGGACAGTGAAAGGACAGCTATTTGCAGGGGCTGTGGATGGAGCTGGAACATGAAGCTGGGTGTCCTCATACATGCATGAGAGTCCCTTGCGGTACAGACAGGACCTGGCAGCAGGAAGAGGGGTGGCCAGGTTGCCGGTGGAACTGTCTCCTCTGCACGGAGTCGTTCTAGTGCGTACAGCTCAGGAGGCAGACAAGTCCAAATTTGCATCTGGTCCTCCAGGTCATTAATGAAGGTACATTTGTCAGGGTGAGAGCTTAGCACGTTTCACAGTTGGCTGGCTTGATTTATAATTTTTAAATATTTAGACATATGTCTGTGGGCCGCCATTCGTCCCCCTGCCCCAGGCCCTGTGAGTGATCCAGGTGGGCCTCCTGGGCCTGTGACTTCAGCTGCCATTTGGTTAATTCCTGCCCCACTCTCCCCATCCCCCAATAGAGTAGCATCCCCATAAAACTGGGCTTAGAACATGTTCACCTGGGCGAGGAAGGAGTTTCAAGGTGAAATGAAGATTGTCAGTTGTCACCAACAGGCAGTTCCCTGTGGGCCCTCTGACCTCATTATCCACCACAAAACTGGGACAATTTTTTTTTTAATGTCCTGTGATGCTTGAGAGGGAAGGGCTGGGGAGGAGAGGTTACTTCTCTCCCGTGTGTCTGGGTCACTGGACCCCAGGAGCAAGGAGGGAGCTAAATGGGGCTGCAGCAGGAGGCAGGATGGAAGCTGGTCCAGGGAAAAGCCAGGGCTGGACCCCACTATCCCTCCAGCTGCCCTTCTCGGAGGGAGCTGTGCCCACAGCCAGGGAGGGGGCCATGTGTCTATAATGTGGGTTCTCCCCTGAGTTTGGAGTTTGGGCTTGGGACAGGGGAGAGTGTGGGGCCAGGTGGCCAAGTGGTGGGGGTCATCCCCACCGGGAATGAATGGCACACTGGTGTTGACTGTAGTCAAGTGCCCTGTGGCACCTGGGCACACCATCTGTTCAGAAGAGAGGCAAAAACCTTTGTTGTGGCTGTCTCTGCTCAGTGAGACTTGATTGGGCTATTTGAGGAACAGCCTGTCACCTTGGCCTCATTAGCACCGTGAGGCTCTTGATGGAACTGGACGCACACACATGCAAGTGCACTCTCACAGTCTCACCCAGGTCCCCCTGCACTAACTCCCAGAGGTCCGTGTATAGGGTTGTGTGCCCCTAAACCCCACCCCAGGTGCAATCTGGAGTGTGGCCAGCCTTGCAGATCCACGCTGACACACATGGCTTGTGACGCCCACACCCTCACCCCAGTCACACTCTCACTGTCCCTTATTGGTGACTTTTCATTCACCTTGGGTGACCCGCTGGCTCCAGTGGCCAAGGGTTGGCTTACTAGAGGGTGGCTGGGGGCCAGACACCGGCAGCGGTTGGTTCAGCTTTGGGGACAGGAGGCAGCAGCATTGCCCTGGTGAGGCCACCCTCGGTGGGGCTCAACCCCCCAGCACCGAGGCTCCCCCATGTCTCCCAGGAGAGTGTCTCGGGTCCTGAGGCGGTCTATCCTTGAGTAGCTCCTGTGAGCTTCCTTCTGCTTCCCCCTGTGAGCGTGTCTGGCCCTGTGCCTGCTGCGTGCACGCCCGTCTCTGTTGTTCCTCACTCCTGACCCTGTGCTTTGCTGTCTGTCTCTCCTCTCCACCTGTCTAGCCCTTTCTCTGTGAGTCTTTCTCGCTTTGTCTTTTTTCTTCCTTTCCTCTGCCTCCTCTGTCTATTCCTTCTCACACCCCTGCTCTCGGTGTCTCACTATGTGGCTGTCTCTCCGGGTAGGGCTTTCTGTGTCTTCACCCCTATCCATCTCTGCCTCTCAGTCTGGATGTGTATCCTTCTGACTCTCTGCTTTAGTGTCTTGAGGAGTCCTGGGAAAAGGATAGCCAAGAGTCATCCCAGCACTTTGGGAGGCCAAGGCAGGCGGATCACCTGAGGTCAGAAGTTCAAAACCAGCCTGGCCAACACGGTGAAAATATTGGCCATTTTCTGTCTCTAGAAAATGCAAAATTAGCCGGGCATGGTGGTGCATGCCTGTAATCTCAGCTACTTGGGAGGTTGAGGTGCGAGAATCAATTGTACCTGGGAGGCAGAGGTTGCGGTGAGCCAAACCGTGCCATTGCACTCCAAAAAAAGAAGGTGATAATGCCTCCCAGGGGGCCATGATCACTTCTTGGACCCTCCACTGCCAGGCAAGGAGGCAGGAAGGGGACTTTCACATACTATGGTGAGTAGATGGACTGGGCACGGTGGCTCATACCTGTAATCCCAGCACTTTGGGAGGCCAAGGTGTGCAGACTGCTTGAGGTCAGGAGTTAGAGGTCAGCCTGGCCAACATGGTGAAACCTCGTCTCTACTAAAAAATATGAAAAATTAGCCTGGCATGGTGGTGCATGCCTATAATCCCAGGTACTCGGGAGGCTGAGGCAGGAGAATTGCCTGAGCCTGGGAGGTGGAGGTTGCAGTCAGCTGAGATCATGCCACTGCACTCCAGCCTGGGTGACAGAATGAGACCCTGTCTCAAAAAAAAAAAAAAGTAAAAAGAGCTGCTGGCTCATCTCCAGCTCCTCTGTTAGGAACGCAGGGGTTTTGGCTCCGACTCTGAAACGTTCTTCAGTGATGAGGCCCGGGGTCACAGGCCTGGGAGCAGGGCTGGGGGTTCAGAGTCATCACTCTGGGAGATGAGGGAGAGAGCCCCTTGTCTGTCTGGTTGACCTGATTGACCTTGAACCGAGGGAAGGGCGTTGGGACTTAGAGTCTCCCTCAGAAGAGCCATTGACCAGAGTGGGGCTGAATCAACACTTTTCTTTCTCCTGGAAGCAGCCAAGCTCAACCCACCCACCCCAGGCCCCAGCTTCCTGCTCTAAACCACCGCTGTGCTCCCCACCCTGTTTCAAATATTTCTGCCAACTGTCCCAGGCTGAGGGGCCTGTTTAAACAGCCTCCCTGCCCTCTCCCGGCCTCTCCACCTCTGTGGCCTCCCCGTCCCTCCCACGGCTTCTCGCACAGGAGCTGCTGTGTTGGCTGTTTGTTTATTTGAGTAAAATTTCCTTGGGTGGGGCAAGGACCGACTCCACAGTCCTTCTCCTCACTTTAGATGCCCAGGCGAGAGGCCAGCCTCAGCTTTGGCCTTGCCCCCTGCCCTGTCCAGCCTTCCTCCTGGGACCCCCAGATGTCTCTCCTATATCCCAAGCCCCAGACTTCTCTACCCTCCTGATCTCAGCTCTGTTCAGCCCCACATCTGATGCCAGCTGACCCCCTCCCCTGACCCAAAGTTGAGCGCTCTGGCCCTGGAGGGCAGGATGGGGATGGGACACTCCCCCACCCCCTGCTGAGAGGAGAGGAAATGCCAGGAAGAGGCTTTGGGAACAGGAACACTTGGGTTTTCTAGGGGCCCCTAAAGATGAAGGCATGGGGTGTGGTCTTTGGAATGTGGGAGACGTCTGCCCACTCTCCTTGTTGGCGGAGGCTTGAGCCAGTCCTCCAGGAAGACTTTAGCAGAGGAAGAATTCTTTAATGGGCTCGAGGCCCCTGCAAGAATCCATCTCCAGAACAATCTCCCTGGGACTCCGAGGGGCCTCCTGTCCCTTGATTTTGTACAGAACTTTGCTGTATACAGAGCTGCCTCATCCCATCCTATGAGCACCTGCAGAGATCAAAATTCCTTTTTTTTTTTTCTTTTTTGACACAAGTCTCGCTCTGTCACCCAGGCTGGAATACAGTGGCGCAATGTCAGCTCATTGCAACCTCCGCCTCTTGGGTTCACAAGATTCTCGTGCCTCAGCCTCCCGAGTAGCTGGGATTACAGGCACATGCCACCATGCCCGGCTAATTTTTTGTACTTTTAGTAGAGACAGGGTTTCACCATATTGTCCAGGCTGTTCTCAAACTCCTGACCTCAGGTGATCCACCTGCCGCGGCCTCCCAAACTGCAAAGATTACCGGCGTGAGCCTCTGCGCCTGGCCGAGATCAAAGTTCTTTTTGTAGATGGCGAAAGCTCAGAGAGCAAAGTAACTTGAGCAGAGTCTATCTTCTAGCAGAACCTGGACTTGAACCTAGGTGTCCTTACTCCTCACTGGACCATGGTGGAGCTGCCTCTTGGACTAAAAGAGTCACAGGCTGTAGTCACCCCTGGCTCTCCCTGAATCTCCCCTCACCCAAATCTCCTCACACACCAAGCGAGACTCCTGGCCCGTGCGTCTCTGGCTGGGAGGTGAATATAGGAGCAGGTAGCATTCTTATAACCTCATTCTGAAATTTGCTGTCCTAGTTAGCCCCTTCTTGAGGGGAGAGGGACACAAGAAGCTTTCAGAGATGGTTTCAACCCTCTGGGTGCTAATTGGGAATGAGACTCTCCCTAGGTTGAGAATAGGGACAGCTATTCTGGGTCTGCAAGACGAGGTGTCGGGGTAGAGAGGCCAGAGGGGGGATCAGGAAGTTTCCCCAAATAGCCTGGCCTGAAGCCACATGTGGGAGCCAAGCCCCAAGGAGGTGGCCCAGATGAAGGGGTGGAGGGGCAGCTGGCCAGTTGGCACATGGGCTTGACCCTTGGTAAGCTGGGCATAGGGCAAAAATGAAGAGCAGGACTGGTTTTGCCTCCTCTTTTCTTGTTTGAGACAGGGTCCAGCTCTGCCACCCAGGCTGGAGGGCAGTAGCGCGATAGCAGCTCACTGCAGCCTCCACCTCCCAGGCCCCAGCCATCCTCCCACTCCAGCCCTCAGCCCGGAGCCTCACGAATAGCCGGGACTACAGGCATGCACCTGGCTAATTTTGTTACATTTTTTGTAGGGACAGGGGTCTCCCTCTGTTGCCCAGATTGGTCTCAAACTCCCGGGCTCAAGCGATCCTTCTGCCTTAGCCTCCCAAAGTGCCAGGATTACAGGCATGAGCCACCACGCAGCCAGTCTCTGCTCTCCCACTGAAATGGGCTTTCCTGGAACTTGATGTTATGAGTAAGTGGGTGTGTCTCTACCCTGTCCCAGCCCCTCCCCCCAAGCCCCAGCCTACTGTCCTAGCTCTCACCCCAGTGACGCTGATTTACTCATTCATGTCATCAATATTTATTGAGTACCTACTATGTGCTATTGGTAGGCTCTGCCCTGGGAATTCAAGGAGGAACAAGACAGGGTTCCAAGAGGGAACAAGACAGATTCTCAAGAAGGAATAAGAGGCCAGGCGCTGTGGCTCACACCTTTAATCCCAGCACTTGGGAGACCAAAGCGGGCGGATCACTTGAGGTCAGGAGTTCGAGACCAGCCTGGCCAACATGGTGAAACCCCGTCTCTAACTAAAAATGTAGAAATTAGCCAGGTGTGGTGGTGCATGCCTGTAATCCCAGCTACTCAGAAGGCTGAGGCAGGAGAATTGCTTGAATCCGGGAGGTGGAGATTGTAGTGAGCCAAGATTGTGCCACTGCACTCCAGCCTGGGCGACAGAGCAAGACTCTGTCTCAAAAAAAAAAAAAAAAAAAAAAAAGAGGGAGGACTGGGCTCCATGGCTCATGCCTGTAATCCCAGCACTTTGGGAGGCTGAGGCGGGCAGATCACAAGGTCAGGAGTTCAAGACAACTCTGGCCAATATGGTGAAACCTCGTCTCTTCTAAAAAATACAAAAATTAGCCAGGCATGGTGGCGTGTGCCTGTAGTCCCAGCTACTCCGGAGGCTGACGCAGGAAATCGCTGGAACCCAGGAGGCAGAGGTTGCAGTGAGCCGAGATTTCACCACTGCACTCCAGCCTGGGTGACAGAGCAAGACTTCGTCTCAAAAAAAAAGAGGAGGGAATAAGAGAGCAATGCAGGAAGGCCTCTCTCAGAGGTGATAGTTAAATAAACATCAGCCTTGAGAAGGAGGAGGGAGGGGTCAGGAGGAAAAGAGTACTCAATGCAGGGAGAACAGGCTTTGAGAAAGCTCCCAGGTGAGGGAGAGCTCGCTGTGCTCCAGGGACAGAAAGAGCCCAGTGTGGCTGGAACATGGGGAGTCATAGGAAACAGATCAGAGGGGCACAGGATATTTTGACCACTAAGGATATTTTAACCCTAAGGATGTTTTGAATGCAAACATTTTAAACCAAAACATACCAACACTGAAAACCTTTTAAGACGGTGTTCTCCAGCTTGAACTCTATTCATCCAACTTAATTCTTTGATTAGATTTTTCTGTTTTTCCCCTGTGGTACAGTTCAACAAATGGCCGTGTTTTTCATTCCATTGTAATTTGACTGAAACTGTTTTCATCGGCATCAATTCCGTTCGCATTTTGCTGCTGAGATTGGAGGCGTCCATCAGTTTGGGGGCTGCAGGTTCCCGACACTAGTTTCTGCCATTGTGTGACTCACTGGGTAACCTCATCCCATTTTGGAAGATTTAAATTAAAACCAAAAAAAGATTCGTGTTCAGGATTTTATTCTTTTGTGCATTTTAGTCAATAATGAGTTTTCTCATATCCAGTTGTAGCCATCCTCAGTGTTACTTCTACCCGTAATATTTTTAGGTGGAGAGTTGTATTTATATCTCAGTTAATCTGTGGGAGGGATCGGGTGGAAGGGGGTGAACTGGGAGAAAAGGGATTGCGGGAGGGGAAGGGCCCCCATCTTCCAGGCTGGGCAAGCATTCTCCTAAAGTAAAGAGGAAGCTTTTGGAGCTTTTAGCTCAGATCATGATGTGATCAGATTTGCCTTTATTTATTTATTTATTTATTTAGAGACAGGGTCTTATTCTGTCCCCCAGGCTGGAGTGCAATGGTGTGATCACAGCTCACTGCAGCCTCGACTTCCCAGGTTCAAATGATCTTCCCACCACACCCGGCTAATTTTTGTATTTTTTTTTTTTTTTCTTTTGTAGAGATGGAGTCTTGCCATGTTGCTGAGGCTGGAGAGTTGCCCTTTTAACGGTCTCCCTCTGGCTGTGTGAAGAGGGACTGGAAGGGAGGGGAGGTGGGGAAGTAGAGGCAGGGGGACCAGTGAGGAGGCTATTCTGCCAATCCAGGTGGTAAAGAGAAGTGAACTGGGCCAGGCATCGGGATGTGTGTGCCTGTAGTCCCAGTGCGTTCAGAGGCCAAGGCTGGAGGATTGCTTGAGGCCAGGAGGTCGAGGCTGCAGTGAGCTATGATCGACGCACTGCACTCCAGCCTGGGGGAAAAAGTGAGACTTGTCTGTTTTTTTTTTTTTTAAAGTAAACAGAGCACAGGGTAAAAAAAGGGCAGGGTAATCTCTGTCTCACTCCCCAGGATCCCACCACAGCCTTCTTCCAACATCCAGAATGGCCTCCCCGCTATTCCCACACCCTCAGCTCCCTGCTCCTGGTATTTGAGGCAGCTGGGAGCCCTTCCCCACAACACCCAGACTCAGAGTTTGCGCAGAGTCGAGACCAAGAACTGGGGTGTTTCCCTTGAGGCTTTCTCCTCCTTTGTGCCTGCCGAGGGAGAGTCGTGGGTGCCCTGCTGAGGTTGGGGTGGGGGGTGGAAGTGATGGGAACGCCCTGGGATTCACCTACCGTGAGTCCTGCGGCTGGAGCTGCCCAGGCAGCCACAGACCTGGCGGTGAAACAGACCCAGACACTGGGCTCTTGTCCGGCCATGCTCCACCCTCAGGGTGTGACACTGGGCAGGAGGACAAAGGGGCCTCTGTCAGTGTGGGGCACTGTGCCCACCCGTGCCAGCCCAGGCGCCTGAGAAGGGAGGGAGGTGGCCTGGGGTGCTGGAAGAGAGGTTGAAGGGAGACAGACCCCAGGTTTGAGTGCCATCTGGGCAAGTCTCTTCCTCTCCGGATCCTCAGTCTCCTCACCTGTAAAGTGGAAATCTCAATCCCAACCTCCCAGACCCGGCATCAGCGGGACCTACATTGTTGACTGACTACACTTGTGTTATTTAGCAAACACGTATAATAATGACCATGTGCCTGGTTGCTAAACCCTTGACAAATATTGACTCATGTAATCCCTAACGACCCTCTAGACTGTCGATTAAAAAAATTAACCATTTAAAGACTTAAAGTTAGTTTTATTTAGAAGTCTTACAGAGGACTATAGAGCAAGGCCTATAGCCCTAGAACAGTTTTGTCAGACTTTTTAATCAGTGTTTTAGCTTATAGTTTATATACAGGGAGTAGGGGTTCAGTATGTGCAAAATGACATCAAAATTTGGCTGTAAGAGTATATTTGGTTATAGATTACAGAGGTGTAATCGCTAACTCTGTCAGAGATTATCTTGTGTGTAAGCAAAAGCAAGGACTATGGTTATTTTATTTTTATGGAGACGGGGGTCTTGCTACATTCCCCTGGTTGGTCTTAAGCTCCTGGCCTCAAGGGATCCTCTTGCCTCGGATTCCCAAAGTGCTGGGATTTACAGGTGTGAGCCACTGTACCTGGCTAGGACTGGGGTCACTGGTCTTTTAAGGAATATAGTGATTCAGGCAAGAGCTGTCGGGTGGTGGGAGGCGCTGTGTTTTATCTTGCTCTCCCTATGTTGCCCAGACTGATCTTGAGCTCCTAGACTCAAGCAATCCTTCTGCCTTGGCTTCCCAAAGTGCTGGGATTACAGGTGTGAGCCACCACGTCCAGCTAGAGGGTTTTTTTTTTTTTTTTTAATGAAAAACAATTTTTTTAGGGGGGAGGGTGGTTGGAGACAGGGTCTCACTCTGTCACCCAGGCTGGAATGCAGTGGTGTGATCATGGCTCACTGCAACCTCAAACACCTGGCCTCAAGCAGTTCTCCCACCTCAGCCTCCCAAAGAACTGAGATTACAGGCTAGAGCCACTGCACCAGGCCTGAAAAGTAATTTTGAACTAGGGTTGATAGTAAATGTTGTTAGAGAAGAATTTAAAATAATGGCTGTGAATGACAAAAATAATACCCATTGTTAAACTCTGATGAAGGGTTTTAATTGGCAAGGAAATGTAGTTATTTTTATTATATGTAGTATTTAAGATAATTAGAATTCTGACTGTCAGCACCATGTTAGGATAACCAGATCTTTATATCTTTTTTTTTTTCTTTTTTGAGACGGAGCCCAGGCTGGAGTGAAGTGGCCGGATCTTGGCTCACTGCAGCTTCCGCCTGCCAGGTTCAAGCGATTCCCATCTCAGCCTCCTGAGGAGCTGGGATACAGGTGCATGCCACCATACCTGGCTAATTTTTGCATTTTGAGTAGAGACTAGGTTTCACTGTGTTGATCAGGCTGAACTCAAACACCTGAGCTCCAGCCATTCTCCTGACTTGGCCTCCCAAAGTGCTGGGATTACAGGCATAAGCCACCATGCCCGGCCCAGATCTTTATAAATTTTAAATAGTGTTTAGATTATTTATATTAATAACATATCTATATAAATATAACTATCGAAAAGATTTAACATAATTAAAATTATGACTGTCCAGGCATGGTGGCTCACACCTGTAATCCCAGCACTTTGAGAGGCTGAGGTGGGAGGATGGCTTGAACTCAGGTGTTGAAGATCAGCCTGGGAAACATAGCAAGACCCCATCTCTGAAAAAAAAAAAGTTTTTTAAATTAGCTGGGCATGGTGGTGCATGCCTGTAGTCAAAGCTACTTGGGAGGTTGAGGCAAGAGGATTGTTTCAGCCCAAGAGGTTGAGGCTGCAGTGAATATTTTAGCCTGGGCAACAGAGAGAGACCCTTTCTCCAAAAAAAATAAATAAAAAAAATTATGACTGATAATATATTAAATTTTTATGAACTAATATAATTTTGAAACACTTATATTAATAACACTCACAAATGTAACTGAAAGAAGTCTATTATTATATATTATTTGACAATGTCTTTTATATAACTTATTAAATAAAAGTCTATTTAGTTTAAAAAGGCTTCATTTAGGTTGATCTTGGAGAAACCTGCCAAAGATGTCAAAATGTTTCAGACATTTCTTCACAACAGAATCATAGGTCATTCTAAAATGATACTTTGTTGTCGTTGTTGTTTTGGGGGGTTTTTGAGACAAGCTCTGTCACCCAGGCTAGAGTGTAGTGGTGTGATCATAGCTCACTGCAGCCTCAAACTCCTGGGCTCAAGCAATCTGCCCTCATAGCTGGGACGACAGGCACGTGCCACCATGCCTAGCTTTTTTTTTTTTTTTTTTTTTCTTTTCAGATATGTTGATATGTTCACCCCAGACTAGTCTGGGACTCCTGGCCCCAGGCAAACCTCCCATCTCAGCCTCCTAAAATGCTGGAATTATAGGTGGGAGCCACTGCATTCAGCCAAATGATATTTATTTAACCAGAGTGATAAATGACTTTAAAAGTAGCTGGGCACGGTGGCTCACGCCTGTAATACCAGCACTTTGGGAGGCAGGGGTGGGTGGATCACCTGAGGTCAGGAATTTAAAAGCAGCCTGGCCAACATGGCGAAATGCCATCTCTACTAAAAATACAAAAAATTAGATGGGCGTATTGGTGGATACCTGTAATCTCAGCTACTCAGGAGGCTGAGGAAGGAGAATTGCTTGAACCTGGGAGGCGGAGGTTGCAGTGAGCCCAGATCTCGCACCATTATAGTCCAGCCTGGGCAACAGAGCTAGACTCTTAAAAAAAAAAAAAAAAAAAAAAAAAACACTTTAAAAGCAATTTAGAAAGTTACATGGATGTTAAAACTTTAATTCTTTTAAAGTTCAGGGTTTTTTGAGTAATCAAAACTCTAAAGATAATACAGGATTTTGTTGGTAAAATGTAAAATCTTTTGTTTTTTAGGCCAGTTACCAGAAAACAAAGAAAGACCTCCTGTAGTATGATTGGTTTTTTAAAACATTTTGTCATTGGAGTCAGGAGCTTTGTGAAATTATGCTGTCAAGCAAAAATGAACAGACATGGCTTCTTACATTTGCTACTTTGTCTCTCTAGAGGTACTTTTCTTTGTTTGTTTGTTTTGGTTTTTTGGTTTTTTTTTTTGAGGAGTTTCACTCTATCGCCCAGGCTGGAGTACACTGGTGCAATCTTGGCTCACTGCAACCTCCATCACCCGGGTTCAAGAGATTCTCCTGCCTCAGCCTCCCAAGTATCTGGGATTACAGGTGTGCACCACCATACCTGGCTAATTTTTGTAGTTTTAGTAGAGACAGGGTTTCACCATGTTGGCCAGGCTGGTCTCAAACTCGTGACCTCAGTTGATCCATCTGCCTCAGCCTCCCAAAGTGCTGGGATGACAGGTGTGAGCCACCGCACCTGGCCTTGCCTGGCTAATTTTTGTAGTTTTTGTAGAGACAGGGTCTCACTATGTTGCCCAGGCTGGTCTCAAACTCCTGAACTCAACCCATCCTCCTGCCTTGGCCTCCTGAAGTGCTGGGATGACAGGCATGAACCACCACACCCAGCTGATGCCTGGTTCTTTAGCAAGGATGGAGAGGATGTCCCGGAGCACCTTTGCCTGGGGGAACATAATTGTACACTGTCTCTCCTGTCCCAGAGCTTGGCCTTAGGGCAAGACCAAGAGTGCAGTGGATGGGAGAGAAGCCAGATGCCACAAGAGGAATCCTGGGACCAGAGACTCAGGCCAGGGGGTGGAGCAGGGATCTAGAGGAGTCAGTCACCACCCTACCACCTTTGGCCTAGTTGTGGGAGCAGGGGAGGCTGGAAGAGATTTGGTATTCCTTCAACAAGGACAAGTCATACCCTGTGAGGTGCTGGGCTTGGTGCCACGTGCCATTCATGAGTCGGCCCCACCTCTAGGATCCCAGGATTTAGCCACACATGAAGCACGCTGTGGAACAGGATGGCATGGGGGCTTCAGCCAAGGGCCAGAGGTGGTGGGAAGCGTCGGGCTTCATGATCAGCCCAGGAGCAGGAGCAGGACTTGTCTGAAGCAAGGCAGGGGACTTCCTAGGCTGGGGTAAGGCGGTGGGACAATGCTCATGGGAACAGTGGGCGGTCCCATGCTCAGTGTGAGGAAGGCTCTGAGAGCCAGCCTCTGGAGCTCACCCTTGCTCTCCTAGAATCGCTTCAGAATCACCTGGGTGCCTGTTAAAAGGGTTGATGTCAGGCCTCACCTCAGGCTCCTGAATCTGAACCCTGGAGGTGGAGCCGAGCCCAGGATGCTGGACAAGCTCCCCAGGTGATGCTCCTGTAGCCAGGTACTTGGCAAGCCTCCTGGGCATGAGGTTCTCACTGTTGGCTGCACATCAATCACCTGGGCAGAATTTTACAGTCCCAGGCTGCATCCAGACCAAGCCCATCAGAATTCTTGGGGAGAGCTCGGGCACGGTGGCTCACACCTGTAATCCCAGGACTTTGGGAGGCCGAGGCAGGCAGATCACTGAGGTCAGGAGTTAGAGACCAGTCTGGTCAATGTGGTGAAACCCCCATCTCTACTGAAAATACAAAATTAGCTGGGAGTGGTGGCACCTGCCTGTAATCCCAGCTGCTCAGGAGGCTGAGGCAAGAGAATTGCTTGAACCTGGGAGACGGAGATTGCAGTGAGCTGAGATCACTCCAGCCTGTGCAATAAGAGCAAAACTCTGCCTCAAAAAACAAAAATTAACTGGGCATGGCAGCAAGCACAATCCCAGCTACTTGGGAGGCAGAGACAGGAGAATGACTTGAAGCCAGGAGGTGAAGGTTTCAGTGAGCTGAGATCGTGCCACTGCATTCTAGCCTGGGTGACAGAATCAGACCCTGTTTCAAAAATTTTTTTTAAAAAGTCCCTGGGGAGGAGCTTGGATATCAGAAGCTTCAAAGGCTGCTCAGGTGATTCCCATGAGTGGCTGTGGCTAAAAACCCTTAGGCAGCCTGTCCCTCAGGTCAGCCAGGTCTGTCTGACATCGCCCCTCCAGAGGGTCCCTCCTGAGGACCTGTCTTCTGCAAGCCCTTGTCCGTCGTGATTCATCTGTTTATCTGCTGATTGTCTGCGCCCATCCTTCTTCCCTCAACCAAGATTTGCAAGTTCCATGAGAGCCCCTCAGACTTTTATTCACTGCTAGAACTCAGGGTACACAATGGACAGCCTGGCATATAGTAGGTGTTCAACAAATGTTTATTGAGTGAATTTATCAAGCCCCTACTCTCTGTCAGGCACAAAGGGAGACAGTATTCCTATATCACCTCTTGGTTCTCCTGACAACCCCATGAGGTATATACTACTGGGTCCATTTTACAGATCAGACAGGTAAGGACTTTGCCCCAGGTCTGACGGCTCCTGGAGCTCAGGCTCTGTCCTCCATGCTGCCCTGCCTCCCAGCCAAGGCATCTGAGCGGCCCTGCTGCGGGAAGCTGCTTGGAAACTGCACCAGCGGGTCTGGGGGACACGGGACATGTTGACACAGCCCGTTCTTGGGGCATTTCTGGGAACCTCTCAGCTGGTTTTCAAAGGCCTCCTTCTTCATGGCCTGCTTTGGCTGTGCGCCTGGCTCCACCCACTGGACTGATCTGAGAGGAGACTTTGATGTGGTCCGCAGCTGCTCCCCGGCCAACAAGGTGGACCATGGATGCCCACCGCCTCCCTCAGCCAATGGACTTGGAGGCTCCCCCTTCCCCTGCCCCAGGTGACCCTGGAACCTCAGAGTCATCCCCAGCCTCTCCTGCCTCCATCCTTGTGAGGTTAGGATGGGTCAGAATTCGTTTCTCATATTGAGGAAGAGGAGAGGACCCCAAGGCTTAGATCGGGGGGCTGGGGTGGGACCATCCTGCTGGACAAACTAACTAAATAAAAGCTTCAGGAAATGAAGGGAGGGTCAGGGAGACGTACAGATCTTAATTTCCGCAGGGTTGAACCTGGCTGGTAGTCAGGGCCCTTCCCTCCCAACACCTTCTGAATGCAGCTCTTTAAGTAAGCGGAAGGGGGGCCAAAGTCCCCGTGAGGACCCCTGGATCCTCAGGCTTTCCCTTCCCTTCCTTGGGGCAGGAAGAGGCAGTCCTCCCATGAAGCTGCTGCCTGTAGAATGCCTCGATTGCAGCTAACATTCTGGGGAGGGGCCACCCCTGCTTTGGACACCCCAATTCCCAGCCTCTTTTCCTCCAGCTCTGGCCTCTCCTACACACCCCGGGTAGCTCTGCCAAGCTGGGTGAGGAGGCTGAAATAATTTCCATTGTGTTGGCAACAAACACAAGCTGAATAGAGCTCTGGGCTGGGAAAAACTGGGGACCACTGGCAGCCTTGGGAGGCAAGGTGATGGTCAGGAGGGAAGCCTGGACATGGGGACGGGCACCCTGGGTTGGGAGAGTGAGTCATTGATGAGGTCTTTGGTATTCTACCCAAGCCTGTTTGTCTTCTTTCTTTTTTTGCCCCATTAGTTTCCAATGCACAGCTGTAAGGAAGTTCTTTCTGCAGTCTTATCACCATCCCTCCTGCTGTAACTAATGACGTCATCCCTCACATCGCAACAAGCTTTTAGAGTTTCCCGGCATTTTCCTTCTTTCTTTTTTCGGGGATGATGGGGGAAGACAGAGTCTTACTCTTTCACCCAGGCTGGAGTGTAGTATCACAACCATAGCTCATGTGGCCTCCAACTCCTGGGCCTAAATGATTCTCCTGCCTCAGCCTCCTGAGTAGTTGGGACTACAGGCGTGCACCACCACGCTCAACTAATCTTTGTTTTTGTTTTTGTAGAGATAGAGTCTCAAACTCCTGGCTTCAAGTGACCCTCCTGCCTCAGCCTCCCAAAGTGCTGGGATTACAGGTGTGAACTACTGTGTCTGGTCAGTATTTTTTTGTTTTTGTTTTTGTTTTTTGAGACAGATAGGGTCTCACTGTCACCCAGGCTGGAATGCAGTGACCTGATCATGGCTCACTGCAGCCTCAACTTCCTACCTTAGTCTCTCCAGTAGTTGGGATTACAGGCATGTACCACCATGCCCAGCTAATTTTTGTTTATATATATATAGTAGTTGCTGTTGTTTGTTTTGGAGAGACGGGTTTTGCCATGTTTCTCAGGCTGGTCTCGAACTCCTGGGATCAAGCAATCCACCCACCTGGTCCTCCCAAGGTGCCGAGATTACAGGCATGAACCACCATGCCTGGCTAGTATAGTCTATGTTTTATTTATTTTTCATTTTTTTAATAAAGACGGGGTTTCACCATGTTGGTCAGGCTGGTCTTGAACTCCCAACCTCAGGTGATCCACCCTCCTTGGCCTCCAAAGTGCTTGGATTATGGGTGTGAGCCACATTAGCCACCATGCCCGGCCTCGTCTCTCTCTCTCTCTCTATATATATATATACATATACATACACATACACACACACACATACACACACACATATATACATATATATACATATTTTTTTGAGACAGAGTCTTGCTCTTTCATCAGGCTGGAGTGCAGTGGCATGATCTCAGTTCACTGCAACCTTCGCCTCCTGGGTTCAAGCGATTCTCCTGCCTCAGCCTCCCAAGTAGCTGGGACTACAGACTCGCGCCACCACGCCTGGCTAATTTTTTGTATTTTAGTAGAGATGGGGTTTCACCATGGCCAGGATGGACGCGATCTCCTGACCTCATGATCCGCCTACCTCGGCTTCCCAAAGTGCTGGGATTACAAGTGTGAGCCACCGCGCCCAGCTATTCTACGTTATCTTATTTAATCTTCTCAGACACCTGTCTTGAGTCAGGGGCGTTATTATTAGGCCTGGTTGTTACCATTATCTCCATTTTACAGACCAGGAAACTGAGGTGTGGAGAAGAGACATGTCCCCAGTCACACAGTTAGTGGCAGAGTTGCAACGTAAACTCGTTTGCCTGACTCCAAGTTACTCCAGTTCCCCACAGCCCCTCCAAACTGCACCCGCAGACACACGTGCTTACCTCTCTCCCCTGCCTCCTTCCCCTTCCATCTTGCCACAATCCTGAGGCCAGCCCCAGAGAGGTCATGCTGTCCATGCCCCTGCCTCTGCAGTGCAGTGGAGCCTCCGCATGGCCTGTACCTGCAGCTCATCTGGCCATGGTCCAGGAGAGGGTGACAGTGGGAAAGTCGGGGGAGTCAAGGGTGTCAGCTGCTGCTGCTTCTTTTTGAGCAAAGACTTCGAAAGTTTAATGTGATAATCTCATTCTGATTACTGCAAACGGAGGACCTTGGGCTTGTCCAAGAATCCATTACCAGCCTCTCACGAGGAGCAGGGAGGTTGCAGTGGGTTCCCTGCCTCCCCGCTCCCCCAGTCCCCTTGCATGCTGGGAAGGATCTGAGTCTTGGTTTTTTTTTTTTTTTCTTAATGGAAAGAAGGTGTTTCTTGATCATCGTAGAGATTCTAGGCTTCCCACCTTAGGACCTAGACCAGGAGACCCCGGCCCTTTCCTTTTACATCTGGCAATTTAATATCCTAAAAAGTGCGGCTGGTGGCTAGGTGCAGTGGCTCATGCCTATAATATCAGCACTTCGGGAGGCCAAGGCGGACAGATTACCTGAGGTCAGGAGTTCAAGATCAGCCTAACATGGAGAAACTCCATCTCTACTAAAAATACAAAATTAGCCAGGCGTGGTGGTGTACACCTGTAATCCCAGCTACTCCGGAGACTGAGGCAGGAGAATCGCTTGAACCCGAGAGGTGGAGATTATAGTGAGCCGAGATCTTGCCATTGCACTCCAACCTGGGCCACAAGAGCGAAAAACTCCTTCACAAAAAAAAAAAAAAGTGAGTTGTGAGGTCAGTCAGAAGGCATAGAAAATCAGCACAGTCAGGGACCCCCGATCCTCACATCTCCTCACCCCAATACACCACCAGGGAAACTGAGGCCTGTTACTTTTGTCTCCGTATCATCTCTGCCCAGAAGCAAACCAATTAGTACCATGTCTGATTCTGTGTTCCCAGCGCCTGTCTCATTATTTGAGGATTTATGTCCCGGTCACTGTGAAGGACGACTGTCCCGGTTTCCATTGGGGGAGGCTGGCCAGCGCTGAGCCCAGCGGTGGCAGAAGCGGTGCCGTCCTGCTTGGGGCAGGATGGGGATTTGATTTCAGGGGGATTTGTAACCAGTGGGGAGTCGCCCTGGGCACGTGGTGGCTCTGGGCTATTTTAGGAGGCAAAACGTTGGGGGAGGGGTCACAGCCGACTTGTTCAAGCCACTGGAGAGCCTGTGCCCTTTCAGTGGGAGCAGAAAGGACCCATGATGGGTGGGGTGGGGCAGACCCACCCACTGTTGGGCCTCTCCCACCCTCTTAGAGCCCAGATGCCCAGAATGATGCCACCCTCCTAGCCCCAGTCTGGGCTGTGGGCCCAGCAGGGAAGCTGTTGGCTGGGCCAGGGTCTCTGGCTCCTTGCCTGAGCCCCTTTGCTGCGGGCTTTGCCTCAGCTGGGGCCCTTAGTGTTCTTATTATGAACAGTTCTTTTAACCACCTCTTATCTTTGTAGTAGACATTGTATTTCTTCTCAAACATTTGGAGAAGGCCCCAAGAGCAAGAAAAAAGGGCCCAGCCTTCAAACCAGCACTATCAGCTCCTGTTCTGTGTGGGCCTCTTCCAAGCTGTGTAATGTTGCCTGCCTAAGTCCCTTCATCTCTCTGAGTCTCATTGTCCCTCTCTCTAAAGCCGGGACCAGCAACACCTAATAAATGACACCCCCGTTATGAGTTGGGCACATATTATATGGGGTACTTTGCAGGCATGATGTCACACCATCCTTTACACTGTTAAGTATTAATTGCCCTGTATAGAGATAAGGCAGTGGAAGCTCAGAGACGGGAAGTAACTTTCCTAAAGTCACACAGCCAGAGCAAGGCGCCTGATCCATTTCTCTTGCGCCCACAGTGAGAGTTGGTTCATTCCTCAAACCTGGCAATATGTCTTGGTTACTTTCTGTGTGCCAGGCACCATTCTAGGGCCAAAGAGTCATCCACAGATAAAACAGAGGAAGAGGAGATAGTGGATGAGACTGGCCAGTAGTGAGAGCTGAAATGGCCAGACTGGAGACTCAGAGGCTTTACTTAGACTAAGCGTCATTTTCTGGAGGGGGAGCAATATTTAAGGGGCCTGAATCCCTCACTGGGCAAGTGGAAGGTGGACCAGGGAGGGCCAGCACCACCTGGCATCCCCAGCTCTCCATTACCAGGAAGAACTTTTCCATTTGTTCTTCCTCTTCGCCCCACTTTTGTAGGAAAAAAGTCACTGGGTATATTGGGATAAGGCCTTAAGAGGCACTGCGGTATAAAGGAGAGAGCCTAGATTTTGGAGTCATCTGATGGGGTTCAAATCACACTCTGCCCCTTTCTTTTTTTTTTTTTTTTTCTGAGATAGAGTTTCGCTCTTATTGCCCAGGCTGGAGTGCAATGGCGTGATCTTGGCTCACCGAAATCTCCACCTCCAGGGTTCAAGTGATTCTCCTGCCTCCAGCTCCCAAGTAGCTGGGACTATACCACACCCAGCTATTTTTTTAAAATTTTTAGTAGAGATGGGATTTCTTTTTTTTTTTTGAGACGGAGTCTCACTCTGTCACGCAGACTGGAGTGCAGTGGCACAATCTCAGCTCACTGCAACCTCCGCCTTGCAGGTTCAAGCAATTCTCCTGCCTCAGCCTCCTGAGTAGCTGGGACTACAGGCATGTGCCACCACACTCAGCTAATTTTTGTGTTTTTAGTAGAGATGGGGTTTCACCATGTTGGTCAGGCTGGTCTTGAGCTCCTGACCTCGTGATCCACCTGCATTGGCCACCCAAAGTGCTGGGATTACAGGTGTGAGCCACCGCCTGACTAGAGATAGGATTTCACTGTGTTAGCCAGGATGGTCTTGATCTCGTGACCTCGAGATCCACCTGCCTCGGCCTCCCACAGTGCTGGGATTACAGGCGTGAGCCACCGCAACCAGCCTTACTCTGCCCCTTTCTAGCTGTGTGGCCTTGAGTGGGTAAGTTATCTTATCAGATCCTCCCCCTCCTTATCTTCAAAATCAGGGGAGTAGTGGCAACCTTTCAGGGTTATTGGAGGACGAAATGAGTGGGAAAAGGCATAGAAGGATCTGGCAAGCAGAAGGCCAGAGATAGATGGCAGTGTTTTGCCTGCGTACAGGGCTGGAGTGTAGGGGTGTGTTATTCCTAGGTATCTAGGTGAAGCCACGTCTTTGTGGGTGGCACTAAGCTGGCACCTGTGGTCCTGCTGAATGATTTCAACAAGCTGAGCAGAACAGGACAGCCAGCAAGTCCAAACATAAGGTCTGGGCCTTCCAGTTCAGGAAACCACCACTCACTCGGGGGCTGGGCTGGGAGGTTGAACTCACCAGCGCATCACGTGGAAATAGACCTGGGGGTTTCAAGGACCCTCAGCTCTAGGTAGAGCTAGTCCAAGGCTTAAGAAAAGTTGAGGGGTGGGCAGCATTAACAGAGGAGGACAGAGGTAGGGAAAGGTTGTGCTGTCCCTTTTTCTGTACCAAAAGCCTAAACGTTTAGAGGGATGTAACTGGAATAATAAAACACCCGGAGACCATTTATTCAACACATTTTTTTTTTTTTTGAGATAGAGTATCGCTCTGATGCCCAGGCTGGAGTGCAGTGGCATGATCTCAGCTCAGTGCAACCTCCACCTCCCAGATTCAAGCGATTCTCCTGTCTCAGCCTCCTGAAGAGCTGGGATTACAGGTGCGCGCCATCACTCCCAGCTAATTTTTGTATTTTTAAGAGAGATGGGGCTTCACCATGTTGGTCAGGCTGGTCTTGATCTCTTGACCTCGTGATCCACCTGCCTCGGCCTCCCAAAGTGCTGGGATTACAGGCTTGAGCCACCATGCCCAGCTTATTCAATATGTTTTTAACTAAGTGGTTTAGATCAGGTCAGTTGGTTACCATGCAAGGTACCAGGCAAAGGAAATGAATGAAGGCCCAAAACTACCCTGGGGGAGGGGCCCTCAGTATAGTTGGGTAGCCAAAGCAGGGTCTGGGGGAGACAGTTTAATACAGTGTGATAACGGCAGTGTTAGGGTCCCATACAAGGTGCCCTGGGAGCACATACGAGGAGGAGGCACATCTTCAAAGGCTTCCTGGAGCAAGTGGCCATGTCAGGGGAAGAATAGTTGAGGCAAATGGGTCTCTTTAGCTGGGAGAAGCACCCCTTTAGGACGAAGCTGTGTTTCTCTGGCTGTGGAAGGTGAAGGGCGCTCTTTCTGTGTTACCAGGCAGTAGATCTAGGACCAGTACACAAGCATTATCGGGAAACAGGCTCCAAACCCCCTTTTTAATGAGCATTAGCATCATGGAATGGGCCATCTTTTTAGGTAGTGATCTCCCTTCATTGGCATGTTCAAGCAGAGGACAGAGGGTACCTTGTCAAAGCTGCTACAAAAGGGACAAGATGGCCTCTAAGATCCCTTCCAAATCTGAGCAACTGCAGTTCTCCATGGACAGCCACCGGATGTGGAATGTGACGGAGAGCAGTGTGAGCAGATTAAGTTAGAGGATGCGTGTGCCGTGGTACAGTGAGGTACACATGGTGTACCAGGACAGTCCTCCCCACCCTGGGTTTACTTTTAAAAAACATGCTTTATTGAAATATAATTTGCACACCATACAAGTCACTCATTTAAAATGTATAATTAATTGTGGAAATGGTTTTGTTATTCAGTCAACAACTACGTATTGAGTATCTATTAGGTATGCAATACGCTTTGCACTAGTGCTGCAGATCACTGGGAAATAAAGACCTTGCCCTCATGGAGGAGACAGGTCAGGGTCCAAACAAAAGAATTACAACCTGGGAGATATACTAAGAGGGTGGTAAACAGAGTCTGAGACAAAGAGTAATGGAGCTGGGGAAAGGGGGGCCTGTAGAGGTAACATTTAAGCTGGGGGCTGAGTGACAAGAAGATATCTCTGAATGTCGGGAGGATGTTCCAGGCTGAGGGGATAGCAGGGGCCAGGCCCAAGGCAAGGGTGAATTGGTGGATGGGTGGACCAGGAAGTGCTGGGAGACTTAGTGGCATCCCTGGGGCTCCCCACATGGGGCCTCCTCTCTGCATGGCCTGGTCCCCAGGAGGTCTGCCCCAGTGCAAGGCAGGTGAGCAGCACCGCCACTTCTTCTTTGGCTGCAAGAGCCCTCTCTATCCACTTTCCTTGGCTGTTTCTTGCTCTCTTACCCTTGTATTGTTTCTTCATTAACAGAATGGTGGCAGGGATCTGAGGAGGTCATGCCATCAACCTCTGCCTCTTGCCCTCCCTGGCTGGCTCCATGCCCCTTGTGTGTGCCTACTGTATGCTGGACC
>PVKP010028606.1:0-29927 GCA_004027715.1 Plecturocebus donacophilus
TGTGCATAGAGTTGTTTGTAATAATCTCTGATGATGGTTTGAATTTCTGTGGAATCTGTGGTGATATCCCCTTTATCGTTTTTTATTGCATCTATTTGGTTATTCTCTCTTTTCTTTTTTATTAACCTGGCTAGTGGTCTGTCTATTTTGTTGATCTTTTCGAAAAACCAGCTCTTGGATTTATTGATTTTTTGAAGGGATTTTTGTATCTCTATCTCCTTCAGTTCTGCTCTGATCTTAGTTATTTCTTGTCTTCTGCTAGGTTTTGAGTTTTTTTGATCTTGCTCCTCTAGCTCTTTCAATTTTGATGATAAGGTGTCAATTTTAGATCTCTCCTTGCTTCTCATGTGTGCACTTATTGCTATATATTTTCCTCTAGAGACTGCTTTAAATGTGTCCCAGAGATTCTGGTATGTTGTGTCTTCATTCTTGTTGGTTTTGAATAAAACCGTTTTAAAAGAAATATCAAACCACCTCAGTTATATTTCAACTGGGTATAAGTGTGTCGTCATAGTGACAATACCCATTTTATTTTCTCACAAACAGATTAATGTGCCTAATTCTAGCTCATTTTCTTTCACAATGACTATATGTGATTATCAGGTTAATATTTTATACATGCTGAGAATTTACAATAGTTTTCTTATTTCCAGATGCATATCATTCTAGGTTTTTGCAATGTAGTCATGCAGTCATGTCACAGAACTTGTTTTTAGAGGTGGTGTTTTTTTGATTTTCTGTGCTTCTATGTGTAGGCTAATCCTTTCAGTGTTATTTTTCCTTTCTGGAGTACTTTCCTGACTGTCTTCTGTTAGTCATTTTTATTTCAGAGCGGATTCTCATGAGTAGCCTTCACCTGCTATCTTAAGCAAAACCTGATTTTCTTACTTTGTATTCTACTAGATTTACCTGGATTGTACCTTAATAGTGTAGGTTTCATTTCAAAATGTAACCTGTTTTCTAGAGTAGATTTGGTGTCGTCAAGAGCTGAAGGGCATGTTCCTAGGTTCTACCTTTTTTTGACAAGTCTCAGTACACTGAAGAGAGAAAATGTATATTTATTATTTTTTTTATTTCACTAGCTTTTGGGGTACAAGTGGGTTTTGGTCACATGGATGAATTGTATAGTGGTAAAGTCTGAGATTTTAGTGCACGCATCACCCAAGTGTACATTGTACCCAATATGTAGTTGTTTTTTTTTTTTTTATCATTCACATGCTCTGCCACCCTTCCCCCAAGTCTCTGTAGTCTATTATATCCCTCTCTACGCCTTTGTGTACCTGTAGCTGAGCTCCCACTTTTAAGTGAGAACGTATGGTATTTGGTTTCCCATTCCTGAGTTACTTCACTTAGAATAATGGCCTCTAGTTCCATCTAAGTTGCTGTAAGACATTGTTTCATTTTTGTTTGTTTTAATGGCTGAGTAGTATTTCATGTGTATATATACCAGCCTTTATCCACTTATTGATCAGTGGGCACTTAGATTGGTTCCTTTTTTTTTTTGAGACGGAGATTTGCTCTTGTTGCCCAGGCTAGGGTGCAATGATGCGATCTCAGCTCACCACAACCTCCACCTTCCAAGTTCAAGTGATTGATCCTCCTGCCTCACCCTCCCAAGTAGCAAGTAGCTGGGATCATAATCACACTGGGCTAATTTTGTATTTTTA
Source organism: Plecturocebus donacophilus (assembly GCA_004027715.1). NCBI lineage: Eukaryota > Metazoa > Chordata > Mammalia > Primates > Pitheciidae > Plecturocebus > Plecturocebus donacophilus. The sequence continues at coordinate 1,668 of PVKP010028606.1, forward strand.
GTAGACATGGGATTTCTCCATGTTGCCCACGCTGGTCTCAAAACTCCTGACCTCAGGTGATCCGCCCACCTTGGCCTCCCAAAGTGCTGGGATTATAGGCATGAGCCCCTGCACCCAGGCGGTTCCATATCTTTGCAATGGTAAATTGTGCTGCAATAAACATAGACGTGCAGGTGTCTTTTTGATATAATGACTTCTTTTCCTTTGGATAGACACCCAGTAGTGGAATTGGTGGATTGAATGGTAGATCTACACCTAGTAGTGGAATTGCTGAATCTAATGGTAGATCTATTTTAGTTCTTTAAGAAATTTCCAGGTTGGGCACCCGGGCTCACGCTTGTAATCGCAAAACTTTTGGAGGCCAAGGTGGGTGGATCACCTGAGGTCAGGAGTTCGAGACCAGCCTGGCCAATATGGTGAAACCCCATCTCTACTAAAAGTACAGAAATTAGCTGGGTGTGGTGGCGTGCGCCTGTAATCCTAGCTACTCAGGAGGCTGAGGCAGGAGAATGGCTTGAACCTGAGAGACAGGGGTTACAGTGAGGTGAGATCACGCCACTGCACTCCAGAGCGAGATGCTGCCTCAAGAAAAAAAATCTCCATACTATTAGAAAAGATATAGTTAGTGTTTCTTAGAGTTTTCTTAGGTGTATTACCCAAAGTATTTACTTTTGATCTTGTGTCTCACTTGAATAATTTTGGATTTATGTGTATGTGTATATGTAGTTGCTACTTTTTACTAATAATTTTCTTCTTGTCAGCTAAAAAATTTACCAACTACCTGCTATACAGTCATGCATCTTAACAGTTGAGATGTGTTCCAAGAAATGCATCATTAATTGATGCATTACTTGATTTCATCAAGTATACTGACACAAACCTAGATGGTACAGGCTACTACACACCTACGCTATGTGGCATAACCTATTGATCCTAGGCTACAAACCTGTACTGCATTTTATTGTGTTGAGTATTGTGGGCAACTGTAACACAATGGTAAATATTTGTATACCTACACATAAAAAAAAGTACAGTAAAAATACAGTATAAAAGGTTAAAAATGGTACACTTGTATACATGGGCACTTAACCATGGAGCTTGTTGAACTGGAAGCTGCTCTGGGTCAGTGGGTGAGTGAATATGAAGGCCTCAGACGTTACTGAATGCTACTGTAGTATACTGTTTAAACACTGTACCCTTAGGCTACACTAAGTTTATAAAATATTTTTCTTCAACAATAAGTTAACCTTAGCTTATTGTAACTTTTTTACTTTCTGAAATTTACATTTTTTTTTTTACTTTTTACTTTTTTGTAGTAACACTTAGCGTATAGCTACTTGGAAGGCCAAGGCAGCAGAATTGCTTAAGTTCAGGCGTTTGATGCCAGCCTGGACAAATAGGGAGACTTAAAAAAAAAAACAAAAAAACACTTAGCTTGAAACACAAGCACATTATACAGCTTGACAAAAATATTGTTTTTTCTTTTTATACCTATTCTGTAAGCTTTTTCTTATTTAAAAAAATTTTTTTTAACTTTTAAGTTTTTCTGTTAAAAACTAAGATACGAACACATTAGCCTAGGCCTGCACAAGGTCAGAATCATCAGTGTCCCTGTCCTCATCCACATCTTGTCCCACTGGGAGATTTTCAAGGGAATTAATTAACATGAATAGAGCTGTCACTTCTTATGATAAGAATTCTTCTAGAATAGCTCTTGGAGGACCTGCCTTGAGGCTATTTTATAGTTAACTTTAAAAAGGAATATACGAACTTAATAAAAGTATAGCATACGTGTAGTAAATACATAAACCAGTAACATAGTTGTTTATTGTCATTCTCAAGTATTTTTTTTGAGATGGTGTCTCCCTCTGTTGCCCAGGCTGGAGTGGTGCCATCTTGGCTCACTAGAACCTCCAACTCCCAGGTTCAAGTGATTCTCCTGCCTCTGCTTCCTGATAGCTGGGATTACAGGCACTCGCTGTCACATACGGCTAATTTTTTTCTATTTTTATTAGAGATGGGGTTTCACCTTGTTGGTCAGGCTGGTTTCAAACTCCTGACCTCAAATTAATCCGCCCACCTCAGCCCCCCAAATTCCTGGGATTACAGGCATGAGCCACCGTGCCAGCCTCAGTATATGCTATTCTTGTATACGTCTAACAGTGTGGTAGGTTTGTTTACACTGCCTGCACCACAAACACGTGAGTAATGCATTACAATGGCTGTGACATCACTAGGCAATAGGAATTTTTCAGCTCCCTTATAATCTTAGGGGACCACCATTGTATATTGAGTCTGTCATTGACTAAAACATTGTTTTGTGGCATATAACTGTACATTTTCATAATGGAATTTTAGTATTTTGATCAGCAATAGCTATTTTGCAAGACTGACGATTGTTTCTTTCCTACACTGGCCTCTAGTATGGTCCTTCAGGATAAAGACTACACTGTTGGTTATTGTATGGTAGAATCACATCAAGTAAAATAAATTCAATTACACTTGCTTGGCAAAAAGAAAAAAATTTATCCTGATAATTCTGTTTGTCTTTAACTTTAATGACCTTATTTATGCCTTGGAGCCAGTAGTACGTGAGACAATGATACTTGAGTGTGTTTCCTTTGGTTCTCTCTGTCCTTTTTTTTTTTGTTTTTGAATGGAGTCGCACTCTGTCTGCCAGGCTGGAATGCAGTGGCATGATCTCCACTCACTGTACCCTCTGCCTCCCAGGTTCAAGGAATTCTCCTCCTCGGCCTCCCGAGTAGCTGGGACTACAGATGCCTGCCACCACTCCTGGCTAATTTTTCTATTTTTGTAGAGACGGAGTTTCACCATGTTGGCCAGGCTGGTCTCAAACTCCTGACCTCAGGTAATCCACCTGCCTCGGCCAAACTGCTGGGATTGCAGGCGTGAGCCACCGTCTAGTCAATTGAGTTAAACCTTTATTAGATACACGAAGATTTGTGATTATTGTGTCTTTTTGGCAGATTCTACCTTTTATCAGTAAAGCTATCTGGACATCATCTGATACTTTTGAATGGTATTTTGTCTGATATTGCCTTTTTTTAATTTCTGTTTTTTAATATTCACCTTCCACAACTTTTACATTCCTTTTTTTAAAAAATTGTTTGGCCTTATGTCATTTTGTTTTACATCATGCCTTATAGCCAGCATGTCGTTATTTTTGGTTTTAAACAATTTGAAAATCTTTTAATGCAGGGATCTAAATTACCTACATTTATTGTTACTGTTGACATGTTTAGTGATTACTGCCATATTTACTCTACTTTTTTGTTTTTTATTTTACCTTCCTTTCTGCTTTTTAATGTATTGGTCATTTCGCTATTTGGGGGTTTATTTTTAGTAGTAAGGAAGCTGTATGTTTCTATTCCTTTTCTTGTGTTCAACCTCAAATACTGATTTGGCTAGGTATAAGACTTTAGTTACAAAATAATCTTGCTTTAGAACTTTGAAATTGTTAATTGGTTTTTAGTACCAAATGTTGGTGACAGTCTGGCACTGGATTGTTTTTCTTCCTAAACAGTTTACGATTTTTGTTGTGAAATTTCACCACAGTGTATCCAAAAATGCATGTCATTTTTCAACTCCAAGAATTTCTCTGATTCCTTAGATTTTTTTTTTTCTATTCCTTTCCTTTTAGAACTCCAGATAGGCAAATGATGGAACTTCTGGATTTATACGTCATGGCATTTAATTTCTCCAAACTTCCCACCTCCCTATCGATCCTCTGTTTTCACAGCAGTCTGTCAGGTTTCCTCCATTCTCTACTTGTTAATTCGTTCCTCAGCTATGTCTGTTTTAATATACGCCAATCTGTTAAATTAACTGTAATAATCTTTTTTCATTTTCAAGATTTCTAATTAGTTCTCTTTAAAAGCAACCACTTTTTAATGACAGCAAGATAGCCTCTCATTTTTTTTTTAACTAAATTTTTTGTTTGCTTGGTTTATCCTGCTTTCTCAGATACTACTTTTCTATTTGAGTTAGGGGGCCTCTGTTTTTATGTGTTGGTTTTTCTTTATTGTTAGTAATTCTGTTTTGTGTGGTCTCTTGAAAGAGAGGCAGGGTATGCCTTGTCATTGTCACTTGTGTGTTTTAAGAGTCTAGTCTCAGCCAGGTGCAGTGACTCACACCTGTAATCCCCGCACTTTGGGAGGCCAATGAGGGCGGATCATGAGGTCAAGAGATCGAGAGATCAAGACCATTCTGACCAACATGGTGAAACCCCATCTCTACTAAAGATACAAAAACTAGCTGGGCATGATGGCACATGCCTATAGTCCAAGCTGCTTAGGAGGCTGAGGCTGGAGAATCCATTGAACCCGGGACGTGGAGGTTGCAGTGAGCCGAGATCACGTCACTGCACTCCAGCCTGGCGATAGAGTGAGACTCCGTTTTTAAAAAAAAAAAAAAAAAAAGAGTCTGGTCTCCATGTCTCTGAATGTTGTCCAGGCTAGTCTTGAACTCCTGAATTCAAGTGATTCTCCTGCCCCAGCATTCCAAGTATCTGAGACTACAGGTGTATGCCATGGTACCTGGCCACTTGTCTCTCGAGTTTAGAAGATCCCCACTCCTGAATGATACAGCTCTACTCTGATGTGATTTCTGCTTCCTCTGGTGGAGTGGGAGGATTGTTGAGGTTGTCTCAAATGCAAGTTTTCTAGCAATCACCCTGATGATTGCCCCCCAGAGCCCACAACTACATAAGGGATTCCTAGTTTTGCTTTATTGTGGGTGTTTCTCTGTCAGTCCTGTAACAGTCTCTGTTATTCCTGGCACATATTCATAGGCGTGAAACATATGTATCCTTGAAATTTAACTTATGTTTCAAAGCTTTTGGAAGATAATTAAGTCTGCTGACAAATTCAAGATTTTAAGTTCATCTATTAATTTATATGTGCTTGTCTTGGTTCCTTTCATCCTCCCACATTAGTTTTAAAATATGCATTCTTGTTGACACTAGCTAGCTTAAAGTAGCTATGTAATATTCTGAACTTAGATACTTAGAGCTCCCTAGAAATCCTTTGCACAATGAATCTTTTAAAAACCTTAAAGCGCTACAGCCTTTTTGGAAAAGTCTGAGTGTTTTTTGAAATTAAAAATATATAATCATCTAGCCTGGGCAACATGGCAAAACCCCATCTCTACTGCAAATAAAAAAATTAGCCAGGTGTGGTGGTATGTGCTGGTAGCCCTAGCTACTTGGGAGGCTGAGGCAGGAGAATCACTTGAACCCAGGAGGTGGAGGTTGCAGCGAGCCAAGATTGGGCCACTGTACTCCAACTTGGGCGACAGAGAGAGAGACCCTGTCTCAATTAAAAAATACACACACACACACACACACCTTTTATCCGGGCATGGGGGTGTGCACCTGTAATCTCATCTGCCTAGAACATGGAGGTAGGGGGATTGCTTGAGCCCAGGAATTTGAGACTAGCCTGGGCAATATAGCAAGACACTTTGTGCTGTTTTTTTTTTTTTTTATAAGACCAGAGTCTCACTGTCTCACCTAGGCTGGAGTGCAGGGGCATGATCTCAGTTCACCTCAGCCTCTGCCTCCTGGGTTCAAGCAATTCTCATGCCTCAGCCACCTGAGTAGCTGGGACTGCAGGCGTGTGCCACCATACCGAGCTATTTTTTGTATTTTTAGTAGAGATGGGGTTCCACCATGTTGGCCAGCCTGATCTCAAACTCCTGGCCTCAAGTGATCCTCCCACCTCAGCCTCCCAAAGTGCTGGAATTATAGGCATGAGCCACCACGCCTGGCCAGAATACACTTTTTGACTCAATAATCCTACTAGTAGGAATCTATTTCATGAAGATATTTGTATGAAGCAACTTACATTGTAAACAGCCATTCTGTCCTGCTGTTATCAGTTTATTGTTTAATCACTGTGGTCTGAGTCTGTGAATGTTGATTAGTGTTTGATAATTGTTTTCTCTCATTTCAGAACTCTCTTGATAGAGCCCAAGCAGCCAAGAACAAAGGCAATAAGTATTTTAAAGCTGGAAAATATGAACAAGCTATTCAGTGCTATACTGAGGCTATTAGCTTGTGCCCTACAGAGAAGAACGTCGACCTTTCTACATTTTATCAAAACAGAGCTGCTGCCTTTGAACAGTTGGTGTGTACCCTAGGTTGTTTCTTCTGTTGCTTTTGTTTCTTTTTATTTGCTTAAAGTTTCAGTTAATGCTACTCAAATAAACCTAATACAGTTTTTGGAAGTTGTTTCAAAATTATGGGGTATTGTTTTTATTTCCATTAATTGCAGAACTTTTTAAAGAACAAATTCTGTAGTTTTGCTGTCTACAGATACACGCCAAAGTTAAGTATATTTCAGATTTTATATAATTAGATAGTATAGAAAATTAAAGTTTCTGGTGACCCTAGTCTCCTCAACAGTTTGAGGCTATTTCTTTAACTTTATGATATTTATATGAGTTTTGTAATATATTGCGGATATTAACTCTTTGTATTAGGAACACTTTTTTTATTTTAGGACTTTTAATACTTAGCCTACTACATTTAAACTGATTTCTATTGAACAGTACTTCCTTTAGTGTGACTTTTTAAAAATACTTTCAATTACAGCAAAAATGGAAAGAGGTGGCACAAGATTGTACAAAGGCTGTTGAACTTAATCCCAAATATGTGAAAGCTCTCTTTAGACGTGCAAAAGCCCATGAGAAGCTAGACAATAAGAAGGAATGTTTAGAAGGTGAGGGTCATTTTGTGTTTACCTATGAACATTGCTTAAGATTTTGTAGTCATTGGTAAATGTATATGAAACTGCCTTGTGAGTACAAGAATCAGTTAAACTGTTTTTAAAAGGTAGACTCTTTTGCAATTAAGATTTTGTCTTCTAGTTTAAATTAAGATTGCTGATATATAAGTATTGTCTCTGTTCTCAACTGTGGAATTAAATGAGTATTAAGATTTGGAGATTATATACTACACATTTTAAACTTAGCAACTAATGAGCGTTAGTATAATTCTCTGAATAAGGAATTCAGGAAAGAGGCTTTAGCAAGTGATAGTGTTTCTAAGATTCTACATATTTCATTTACTATGTATAAATATATGAAATAGCTTTGAGATGAATCATTAAAAAAAATCGTTTTTTGCCCTTGGTGTTTTCAAACATTATTTAATACCCAATTGGAAATTATTGTTTTATACCTAATTGGAAATAATGTAATTGGTACAAAGCATCAAAGTGATTTTGACATTGTCAGTAAATGCCATAAATATTCTGTGGCCTCTGAATACCCATTTATCTGCTTCCAAAATTGCAATTAGAGTATACCTCTGACCTTTAAAATACCTTTTTCTAGGTGATATGAAGCAAAACCAAAGTATAATTTTCTACAGTCTAAAGTTCTTCCCACTTCATATTTAAGTCTGCTTTAAAAGCATCAGTAAGATTTAGCCATTATTCTTCTCATTTTTAAAAATAACATTATTTTTTAAAAGGAAAAGGCCCCTTTCTAAAAAAAAAAAAGTGTGGATTATCAAATGAGGGTATTTTAGAAGGGATGGTCATTGTTTTAGTGCTTTGAATGAAAGGTTGAGAGGTTAAGGAACTGTTTATCTTTTTAATTTCAAACCACTGCATGCATCTTGAGCTGTGACATAACCAGATAAAAATGGTATTGAGGCAGATTTATTTGAGAGCTCTGTGGCAAGATGGCTTTGGAGACAAGGAGTAACTCTGAGGCCTATAAAAACACCAGACATGAGAGAGCCACACTATGTTGATATGCCTTAGAGTTGTTAGCCAGAAGAGAATTCCTGGATTCCTTGTTTTATTTGCTATATATAGAATGTTAGAGTGGTGAGAAACATCAGAAATCATGCAGCATAGCCCCTTTCATTTCACAGGTAAGGAAAACAAACCCCAGAGAAGAGGAGTGACTTTCTGAGCTTTCAGTTTGGCCGTAGAGAATATAACACTAGGTATTAAGAATCAATTAATTGGAAATGAAATTGTCCCATTAGGCCATGAATTTAGTTTAGCTTTCTGTAGTTACATTTTACCCATTTGATGCTGCTTACTGTCTTTGCAATAATTTTCTATTTACTTGTGTATTTTTCATCATTCTAGATGTCACTGCTGTGTGTATATTAGAAGGGTTCCAAAATCAACAAAGCATGCTGTTAGCCGATAAAGTTCTTAAACTCCTTGGAAAAGAGAAAGCCAAAGAAAAATATAAGGTAAACCGATCTGAGTTGGGGAATAGAGGGAGTGCTCTGTACTCTGTAGGGTATTTTCTAGTTTATGCTGCTTAAGTTTAGGCATAGTGGTAATGGCAACAACTGAAATTAGAACTGGGTTATATTTCTTCTTCCTATTATCGTGGGTTTTTATGGGTTTTCCTTTTTCTTTTTTTCTTTTCTTCTTTTTTTTTTTTTGAGACGGAGTCTCGCTCTGTTGCCCAGGATGTAGTACAGTGGCGCAGTCTCGTCTCACTGCAACCTTCGCCTCCTGGGTTCAAGCAATTTTCCTGCCTCAGCCTCCCAAGTAGCTGGGATTACAGCACCTGCCACCAAACCCGGCTAATTTTTTGTATTTTTAGTAGAGATGGGGTTTCACCATGTTGCTCAGACTGGCCTCAAACTCCTACTCCTGACCTCGTGATCCACCTGCCTCAGCCTCCCAAAGTGCTGGGATTACAGGTGTGAGCCACTGTACCCGGCCTGGCTTGTCCTTTTTCAGTAAGAATATATGCTCTGTCCAGTACTGTACTTGGAGAATATTGGAATTCATCTGTGTTAGGCGTTGCCACACTGTGGCCCATAGGCCAGTTCCAGTCTACTGCCTGTTTTTATAAATAATGCTCAGTCACATGTTGTTTTCAGCCGCCTTTGAGATACGGCAGCAGAGCTGAGTGGTTGTGACAGACTATATAGACTGCAAAGCCTAAAATAACGCTATCTGGCCTTTTACATAAAAATATTTGCCACCTTCTATATTATTAAGGTTTTTAAAGGTATGCTGTGTAAGTGAGCATTAGTTTTAGGCTATTATTAACAGGTAGTTTAATTCAACAAACCTTTAATAAAGCCATATGTTTGGCATTTTGGAGGGATGGGTTCAAAGACATGGCCCTTGCTTGCCCTTATGGAATTAAAATGTAGTAAGAAAGACTGGCTGTTACTATGTATAAAAAACATGCTGTAATTAAGTGCCCAAGGGGAGATGTAAAGAGAGTACCATAGGCATCACGAAACATCCCTGGAGAGTCACTGCTAAATCTCAGTAATAACGAGGTAATTGTTCCTTTTTCCTTTAATAATAACTTGTTTTTTTTCTTGAATTGATTTTAGTAATCTGTGTGTATTTTTAATTTTACATTTCTGAATGTTACCTGAGTGAAACCATTAAAACGGGTTTCTTCACCGCAGGACTTTAATAATCTACTAAGGCATGTCATGAATCTCTAAGAGGGGTATAACTGCAGTGGTTCCCAGTCTCTCTCTCTCTCTCTCTCTCTCTCTCTCTCTCGTCACCCAGGCTGGAGTGCAGTGGTACAAGCTTGGCTCACTGCAACTTCTGCCTTCTAGGTTCAAGCAATTCTCATGACTCAGCCTCCCAAGTAGCTGGGACTACAGGCATGCACCACTACACCTGGCTAGTATTTTGTACTTTAGTAGAGATGGAATTTCATTTTTACTCAGGCTGCTCTTGAACTCCTAAGTTCAGGTAGTCCACCTGCCTCAGCCTCCCAAAGTGCTAGAATTACAGGCATCAGCCACCATGCCCGGCCCCAGTCTCTTTAAACTATGATTTTTTTTTCTCTTGAGCATCTCATAAGACTGTTTCTCAAAATCACTTTGTAAAACACCATGGTAGAGTCCATAAATTGAGCCTCGAAGGAATCTAGTTTCCTTGTACATAGTGTGGAGTAATTAGACTAGTTGGCTTGCAAGATGGTAAGAAAATATAAAATACTATATATTTGCATAGGTTACAGATTGGTTTCCACATTTTTTAATATGTTTGTATGTAACTTTGTAAATCACAAAATACCTTCCATATTGTTTTTTTTTTAACAACTCTATATGATAAATAAGGCAAGTATTTCTATTTCCATTCTAGAGATGAGAACACTAATACTGGAAGTTTAATGACATTCAAAATATCACATGGTTAATAAGTGGCAGAACTAGAATTTGTATCTTGTTCCTTTGATACTTAATCCATTACTTTTAACAGTTTATTTTCATTTTAAATTTATAACCCTGTATGGAAGGTAGGGAGGTGATAGCTTCATTTCTAAGCTAAAATAGGAAACTAAAAAACATTAATTAATCATTAATTAATGGTTTATGTAGCTTCAGGTAAGTGCTATTTAAATTTCTATTTAAGCTTTTCCCCTAAAATGGTAAATGATTGCACTGTGTTTTCTTCTCAGACTGTATTTTGTAAAATACTAAAGTTAGGCATATTTATCACTTGATTAGGTGACCATTTGACTTAAAATATTTATTTTATGATCCTAAACTAAAACAAAATGAATCTCTCCCCAGAGAGTGCCCACAGATCAATATGGGTTTTCTTTTAGGTTTCCTTTTTAGTTCTCTTTCTATCCCACTTTCATCTATCCTAGATTAGATTATTTACTTACAAAGCCAATTCCTTTTTTTCTTCCTTCAAATACGAAGACTTTACCAAAATGACAGTACTGTTATTTCTTATGCAAAAAATTAAAAATCCCATGTTTCCATTAAACTCTTTGGGCTGAATTTTGTAGATAAAGGATTCAAAATACATGATGAGAGCCTTTTGGGTGTGTTATTCCCACTTTATTTAAAACTTTATCGGGATAATTGTGTTTCAGGAGGAATAAAATACTCCCATAATTGTGAATTGGGTTTCTGTGCCACAAGTAAGTAATCAAAACAGGAAATGTGATTTCAGTATGGTTTTCAGTGGCACTTATCTGTAATGAAGATCTTTAGATGAAAGCCCATGGTAAATGGACTTAATATTTTCAGCACCTGTGTAAGATGTGGTGTTACATCTTTGTAGAGGAAAAAGGCTCTCATTTAAAACTGGCTTTTAACAGCTGGGACTGGCAGCTTTGCCTTTTCCACTGTCTTTTGTTCTGTGGCTTGGAGCTTAATCTTTAGTTATTTAAAAATAAGAATCCAATTTTTATGACAGTTATTCTTAGTGTTCTACAATATACCTGCTTCTTTGGTTAGTGTTTCCCATTCTGATGTCTTTAAACATGACTGAATTTCAGAACCGTGAACCTCTGATGCCATCTCCACAGTTTATCAAATCTTACTTCAGTTCTTTCACGGATGATATCATTTCCCAGCCCATGCTGAAAGGAGAGAAGTCTGATGAAGACAAGGACAAGGAAGGGGAGGCTTCAGAAGTGAAAGAAAAGTAAGTATGTCATGTATACTGTCTGCTTAGTGCTGTTTTGCCGCTTTGAACCTTCCCGAGGGCCCAGATAGGTTCTGAGCCATCTCACAACAGCAGCTATCTATCTGCAGATAGATAGAGATAGATAGAAATATAGTTAAAAATTATATAATGTTGTTGTTATTATTAAAGACACTTTTCTTTCTAGCAACATGTGTCTTTTACTTCTCTGGTGACTCAAAGTTTTACTGCCAAGCGTCTACCTTGCTTTTACTAAAGGTCCTACATGATCTTCTTAAGAGGACTCCCATTGAATCCAGTGGCTGACTGTGTTTGAATAGAGGCTCTAACTTGAAAATAATTGTGTAGCTCAACATGCAGATGTTCTAGTGCAGGTTTAAGTTTTTAATTTATAAACTGAGATACTCTTAGGGGTGCCCAAAGAGTGAATTTTTTCAAGGTTTTTTCCACTTGTCTAGGAAGATGCCCATTTGGAGGGCTTCTTGTTTGAGCCTGTAGAGAGCTGAAACTAAAGGACAGGATACTATGTTTATAGCTGGCGACCTAGTGATATAATGTCATATAAACCATCTAGCCTGCTTTATCCCATTCATATTTTATAATACTTAGATTTTTCTGTTAAGGGTAGCTCTCTGAGAGAAGGTACAATATTATTATCAACTATATACATATATATATATTTAATTTTTAAATTTTTTTTCCCCGCCCCCTCCCACACGGATCCCCAACAATATATTTTTTAATGAGTTAGGAAGAAAAGGAAATACTGTGCTAGTAGCCATGCATAACTGAATTTTGCATCTGCAGCATATTGGAGGGTTTGAAGAAGCAAATTGCTTTTGATTTTTATCTTCCAATTTTTCTACCATTGCTGGTGACCTTTTAAGAGAAGATGCTGTGCATAATTATACTGCAATCTGCAAATTTTAGTTCATTGATACGCAATCTTTGAAAAGACTGTCGTTGGGAAATAAATGTTTAAGATGTCATATAGCTCTTGTGACAGGCAAATAATTTCTTCTTCTAGTTAGGAAATAGTCCTCGTCCCAGAAAAACTGTAATGAATTTAATACCATTATTCTAAAAGCTTTATTGGGAGACGGCAGGACATAGCTAGCTATCATCAGCACACTAACTGAAATTGGACCCAAGTTTTAAATTCCATCTTACTCTGAATCTCAGCTTCGTCATCCTTTAAATGGAGGTAGTAATATTTTGTTTTTCTTTCTTTTTTTTTTTCCTTATACAGTCTCATTCTTTTGCCCAGGCTGGAGTGCAGTAGCGCGATCTTGGCTCACTGCAACCTCCACTTCCTGGGTTCAAGCGATTCTCTCACCTAAGCTTCCTGATTAGCTAGGATTACAGGCGCGTGCCACAACGCCAGCTAATTTTTGTATTTTTAGTAGAGATGTAGTTTCACCATGTTGGCCAGGCTGGTCTCAAGTTCCCAACCTCAGGTGATCCGCCCACCTTGGCTTTCCAAAGTGTTGGGATTATAGGCATGAGCCACCACACCTGGGCTATTTGTGCTTTCTTAGCCTGGTGACCTGAGAAACAAAACTAGAATGTAGACCACATTCGAATGTAATTATAGGAGAAGTTAGCATAGAGCTTATAAGATTTTTGACTAACGTAACTTTTTTTTTTTTTTTAGAGACAGGGTTATGCCAGGCATGGTGGCTCACGCCTGTAATCCCAGCATTTTGAGAGGCTGAAGTGTGCAGATTGCTTGAGTCCAGGATTTTGAGACTAGCCTGGACAACATGGAGAAACCCTGTCTCTAAGGAAGAATAACAAAAATTAGCTTGGCATGGTGGCATGCACCTTTAGTCTCAGAAACTGGGAAGGCTGAGATAGGAGGATTGCTTGATCCCCAGAGGCAAAGGTTGAAGTGAGCCAATATTGTGCCACTGCACTCTAGCCTGGGCAACAGAGCGAGACTCTGTCTCAAAAAACAAAAAGAAAGAGGGGGTCACTCAGGCTAGAGTACAGTGGTGCAATCATGGCTCACTGCAGCCTCCAACTCCTGAATCAAGCAATCCTCTTGCCTCAACCTCTTCGTAGCTGGGACTCCAGGCGTACACCACTATGCCTGGATAGTTTTTTTGTTTGTTTTTAATTATGGAGATGGGGTCTTGCCCTGTTGCCCAGACTGGTCTTGAACTCCTGGGCTCAGGTGATCCTCCCACATCAGCCTTCCAGACTGCTGGGATTATAGGCATGAGCCACTGCGTCTGGTCACATAACCTTTAAGTCATTTGCCAGTTTTCTCTATACAGATATAACAACTGAAATAAGAAAATCTACTTTAATTTACAATGCCTTATGTTTGGAAGATATCTCATGTACCTCATAACACCTAGTACAAATTTCAGTTAAAAAAAATTACTTCTACAAGCATCTCCATAAAAGTCATCATCTTAGAACAATAATAAGAGATACTGTGCTCACTGCTTTCCAAAACATAGAGAAGGGTGTTTTTAAAAGTCTCATTTGATGGAAGAGTCGTCTTTTAAATTTGCGTCTTTAATAAGTTCAGTTATGAATTCTAAGTCTGCTCACACCTCTTGCCTTAGCTTCTGTGACTCTAAACTCACTTTTTCCTATTTCTCTGTTCCTTCTGTTAGCCATTAAACATCTGTTGAGTATCATCGATGTGCCTCAGATACAAATGTGAATAAGACAGGATCCTTACCCATACTGTAGATCAGTCTCTCTTTCATTAGCTCATCTTTTCACTGTCTAAATGTCTAAGCTGAGGTATTACCCCAGGACTCTGCTGTTTCCTTTTTAAAACTCTTTGTCCAAGGTGTCAAGAAAATCCCCATCTACATAAAAAATCCTAATCTGTTTTACTGCACCTCTCCCCAACTCTATCCCACACTGTCTGATTATCTTGTTAAGGGGAAATAGACAATTGCTTAATTAACTCAAGTGTGCTAAATGCGGCATGTTTTAGCATTTCATTTTTCCTTAGTAAATAATTGCCTGTGTTTGTTTTTATTTTCAGTTCTGGATATTTAAAGGCCAAACAGTATATGGAAGAAGAAAACTATGATAAAATCATAAGTGAATGCTCAAAAGAAATAGATTCTGAAGGCAAATACATGGCAGAAGCATTACTACTACGAGCCACCTTCTACCTGCTTATTGGCAATGCCAACGCGGCCAAACCAGATTTAGATAAAGTTATCAGTTTGAAAGAAGCTAATGTGAAGGTACATTTTAAAATGTGTGTAAAGAAATTATTAAATAGAAGGTGATGCTTTTCATTATGTTTTGCCAGATTTTTTAATGCCCTTCTTTTTTGAGACGGAGTCTCGCTCTCGTTGTGTTACCCAGGCTGGACTGCAGTGGCGTGATCTCTGCCCACTGCAACCTCTGCCTCCCAGTTCAAGCGATTCTCCTGCCTCCGCCTCCTGAGTAGCTGAGACTATAGATGCATGCTGCCACAACTGGCTAGTTTTTTGTATTTTTAGTAAAGATGGGGTTTCACCACGTGGCCCAGGCTGGTCGTGAACTCCTGAGCTCAGGCAATCTACCCGCCTCAGCCTCCCAAAGTGCTGGGATCACAGGCGTGAGCCACCGCACCTGCCTCAACTGGCATTCTTCAAAGGGCTGTTTTTGTTTTTGAAAAAACTACTCTTAATAGTAATATAGTTGGTGCAGTGAATCTGAAAACATAAATATCAATGATATTTATCTTTATTTTGGAAGGGAAATTTTTTTTTCCTATAGTAGTTTCATCTTCTCCCTGTAGCCGCTGCCTACCATATTGGACTATATTTGGGCAGTGGTAAAGGTGATATAGCAATTCTGTAGATAATACTGTTAAGTAATGTGTAATCTGTAACACCAGGTTATACAACATTTAATAAAAATAAACACATTTACTAATATATTCAGAAAGATTTTATGTTACATGAAAAAAAGGTTTCAAAAATAGAATGTATAAATATACCAAAAGTTTTGCAGTTGTACAGTTGGAACAGCTTTTCATTTTCTAAGTATTCTTAATGTGCTATGTATTATGCATTTCATA
The DNA here is from genome assembly GCA_004027715.1 of Plecturocebus donacophilus. Classification (NCBI taxonomy): domain Eukaryota; kingdom Metazoa; phylum Chordata; class Mammalia; order Primates; family Pitheciidae; genus Plecturocebus; species Plecturocebus donacophilus. Next base: position 17,130 of record PVKP010028606.1, read on the forward strand.
ATTAAGATTCAGGGGCATCTGTTGAATTGTCTACTCAATGTAACAAAACAGAATTTAGCCATCAGTTAACTTGTATTACTTCTTAGTTTGTTAGCATCTCTGTGACCTGTTTCCTCATTGAATTAAATGAACTCTGTAGCCTCTCTCACCTCCTAGATTTGGGGGGATATAAAAGTTGTTTTTGGCTGAGCACAGTGGATCACAAGGTCAAGAGATCATGACCATCCTGGCCAACATAGTGAACCCCTGTCTCTACTAAAAATACAAAAATTAGTTGGGCTTGGTGGCATGCACCTGTAGTCCCAGCTACTCGGGAGGCTGAGGCAAGAGAATCGCTTGAATCTGGGAGGTGGAGGTTGTAGTGAGCCGAGATTGTGCCACTGCACTCCAGCCTGGGCAACAGAGCAAGACTGTCTCAAAAAAAAAAAAGGTTTTTAGGACCTAAGTATTGTTAAAAGTTTCAAAATGAGATTTTCAAATTGAAGATACCCTCATAATATTCTTTAATATTATTTTCTGCTGATTTTCCAGATAATTATAACTGTTGAATGTTTTTATTATGATTGTGGAGGCTGTTACTATTTGTTCTATATGTATGTAGTATTGCTTTGAACAAAATTCTAAGCATATTGTTATCATGATCACCTAATTTTTAATGGCAAGTAGTAATGATGCCCACCATATGCCATGTACACAAATTAACTCAAAATGGATTAGAGCCCTAAATGTTAGAGCTAAAACTATGAAACTCTTAGGATAACAGGACTAATGTTTGTTACCTCAGATAAGCAGTAGTTTCTTAGATATGGCACCAAAAGCACAAGCAACCAAAAAAAAATGGTAAATTGGATGTGACCAGACTTCTGCGCTTGGCTGGGACGGTGGCGCATGCCTGTAATCCCAGCACTCTGGGAGGCCAAGACAGGCAGATCACTTGAGCCCAGAAGTTTGAGACCAACCTGGCAATATGGCAAAACCCCATCTCTACCAAAAAATACAAAAAATTAGCTGGGCATGATGGCTTGTGCATTTAGTCCCAGCTCCTCAGGAGGCTGAGGTGGGAGGATCATCTGAGCCTGGGAGCTTGAGACTGCGGTAAGCCATGATTGCACCACTGTACACTAGCCTGGGTGACAGAGATCCTATCTTAAATAAACAAAACCAAACAAAACAAAACTTCTGTGTTGAAAAGACACCATCAAGAAAAACACATCACACAACATGGGAAAAATATTCACAAATCATTTATCTGATTAGGAACGTGTATCCAGAACAAAGAACTCTTAGAACTCAACATTAAAAAGACAACCTAGGTAAAAATAGGCAAAGGATCTGAATAGACATTTCTCTAAATTCACACGTGACCAGTAATAAATGAAAAGATGCTCAGCATCATCAGCCATTAGAGAAATGCAAATCAAAACCACAGTGAGATGCCACTTCACACCGATTAGGATGGCTGTAACCAAAAAGACAATAAGGCTCTAATAAAAACATGAACGATAATAAGTGTTTTTAACGTGGAAAATTGGAGCACTCATACATTGCTAGTGGAAATATATTAATAAAATGGCAAAGCCCTTTTGGAAATTAGTTTGTTAGTTCCTCAAAAAGTTAACCATACAATCATAATTCCACTCCTAAGTATACACCCAAGATAATTGAGTACATTCGGTAACACAAAAACTTGTACATGAGAGCTGGGTGTAGTGGCTAACATCTGTAATCACGGCACTTTGGGAACCCAGGAGCTCTAGACTACCCTCGGCAACGTAGCAAAACCTCTTTTCTAACCTTGCATATGAATGTTCATAGCAACATTATTTATGGTAGCCAAAAACTGGAAACAACTCAGATGTCCATTAGCTGATGAATGGATAAATAAGACGTGAAATCTGTACATTGGAATATTTTTCAGGCATAACAAAAGAAAGAAAAACGGATACATGCTACAACATGGATGAACCTTGAAAACATAATGCTAAATCAAAGAAGCCAGGCACAAAAGGCTATATATGATGTATGATTGCACTTACTTGAAACATCCAGAATATACAAACCCATAGCTATAGAAAATAGATTGGTGGTGTAGGAGGAGAGGGGAGATGGAGAATGACTCCTTGTTTTTGTAGGGTTTAAGGGTGATGAAAATGTTTTGGAATGAGATAGCAGTAATTAATTCAAACTTTAGTGAATATACTAAAAACAGCTGACATGCGTACTTTAAAAGGGTGACCTTTGTGGTATGTGGATTATAGAAAAAAGCCATTATTTAAAGAAACTAAATTGGAAAAAGAAAAGTAATGATAAACATTTCTTTCCTCCCTTGGGGTATATAGCTTCGAGCGAACGCTCTCATAAAAAGGGGCAGCATGTACATGCAACAGCAGCAGCCTCTGCTGTCCACGCAGGATTTCAACATGGCTGCTGACATCGATCCTCAGAATGCAGATGTTTATCACCACCGAGGGCAGGTAAGTCTGTTTTCTTACCTAGAGGTCTCACTTTTGGATTGAGCTATTTGATACAGTTTTTGAGAATTTCTTATACAATTTTCTTGAGTTTTCTTACATAATTTCTGATAGCTGTGAGCAAAGTATCACAGTGGTTTACAGTGTGAATTGGCCTTTGTTTAGTCTGTCTTGAACATTTGTCTTTGTAATTTTGTTATTTATGAAAAAAAAGTAAAGGAAGGCAGAAACAAAGAGTTCAAGTTTGTTTTTCAGGTGTTTCTGGTTCATAGGTTTTCAATGAGTAAAACACTAATAACATTTAGTAAGCAATCTAAATTAATTATAGAATCAACAGGATGATTTTTGTGAGCTTCTTGCTATAAGGAAATAGCCTGGACTGTCCAAATAGTAAAACTAAATATCTTTTGAAGTTTTATAATAGGCATATTAGTTTTTCAGTATAAATACATAGTGAAGAAACAGTTTTCAGTTACTGCCTCAGGTAGGGAAAACATGGCTTTAAATTTGGCTTAACATGGCTTATTGGAATGCATTATGGTAGAAAGTGTGGGCTATGCATTATAATAACAGAAGAGCTGAAGTTCTTTCTAATGGAGAATATTACCTAATAGGGTCATGTGTCCTGCCCAGGAAGTGCATTATTAGGCGATTTCGTTATGCTGATATAATAGGGTGTACTTATACAAACCTAGATGGTATCGCCTTTTACACACCTAAGCTGTATGTTATCCCCTGCTGCTCCTAAGCTACAAACCTGTACAGCATGTTACTGTACCAAATATTATAAGCAGTTATAACACAGTGGTAAGTATCTGCATGTCTAAAACATATCTAAACATTGAAGGTACAGTAAAAATATAGTATTGTAATCTTATAGGACCACTATTATGTTTGCGGTCTGTTGATTGAAATGTCATTATACAGTACATGACTGTATTTCTTTCAGAAGGGTGTTAAGTATTGAGATAACCTCTTAAAATTCTTGACATTTCGATCTTCACTAGTAGTGTCTGAAGATTAATTTGAAACGTAATTATCTGATGTCTAACCTGCTTTGATATTGGAATGTACAGAGATGTTTTATTTTCTAGAAGAAGCAATTTCTTACTTAATAGTGATCAGAATTGCAGTGCAGAAATGGTTGGCTTGTAGTCCTTTCTAAAAGTTGGATACCAGTTTTCTGTTTTGGAATCTTTCCTTTTAAATTACAAGATTTTTAAATTCACTGTTTCTAGAAAGTAATTATATATTGAATAATTACTACGTGCTCAGCATTATGCTGAGCTGTAATAATGGAGACACAGAACATATGTAACTGGTGCGCCTATTTGAATGATTTATGTATTTTTTTCCCTTAGCTGAAAATACTCCTTGATCAAGTCGAAGAAGCAGTGGCAGATTTTGATGAATGTATTAGGTTACGACCCGAGTCTGCTCTGGCACAAGCACAGAAATGTTTTGCATTGGTAGGTACCACTTTCTTTTGTATTTTCCTAAACATCACTTTTATTTTCCAGTGTCAACAAAAATGAGTATCTCATTGTCTACAAAGTCTTCTTTCTTTCCCAAAGGATAACTACTGAGGAAGAAAAGTGCTAGTAAACATAATATGCTGATTGATACCTAGCTCTTGTATTTCTCTGGACATTTGTTTGAGTTCATCTTGATAGATGTTTGTCCGTGATTTTATACTTCCCCTAAACAGAACTGGTCTCCCTGCTTCTCCACCATAAATCTGTATCTTTGTTTGCAAAAACATTTTCAGGAAATACTGTGCAAACATGACACCATATAACTTGCTCTCTCACTCCTCTTTCAGAGAACTGTTTCTTAATATTCAGAAACAAAGCTTAAAAGGTTGTTTTTGTTTTTTAGGTTTTTTTTTAAGTTCATTTCTAGTAAAATAAGATACTCCTAGCTGTATGGCTAGAAGTGCTAAAAGAATTTTCTGTTTAAAGAAAGAAATTGTGTCACAAATATAAATATATTTATATTATGAATTAAAAAATGACAAAAATTTTGTTAGATTTAAAATTCTCTCATTTATTGCAAAGTTCACTTCTTACAAATTAGTATGCCCTCTTCTACAGTATTGAAGATCTTGAAATTGTATAGTGGCCATGGAGTCCTAGTTGTACATAACATTTGGCTCTCTGCTGCTGAAATACCTACTTGGAACCCTTTTGGATGCTGCAGATTATGTCAGCAAATCACCTGTTTTTTGGAAATATTTATGTAATTTTGTGTGTTTATATTAACATTCCATGAGTTTTTGAGTTCTTGATTTGACAGGCCTGTTCTGATTTTTTTATAGTACCGCCAGGCATATACGGGAAACAACTCTTCACAAATCCAAGCAGCTATGAAAGGTTTTGAAGAAGTCATAAAGAAATTTCCAAGGTGTGCTGAAGGCTATGCACTATATGCTCAGGTAAATGTTTTTTCAGGTTTTTAAAAAATAACTGCATTCACATGCTAAATCTTAGGATAGAAATCAGAAAACAGTGCTATCATGGTTGCAGCTTCTTTGGAAACATGTGGCTTTGCTCCTGATTGATTCTCATGGCCCCTAGTTGGTCCTGAATCATCTCAGAAGAGGCTCCTTTGTTACACAATTTGGAAAACATGGCCCTAAACTCAACATGAGGAAACTTAAGGCGAGAATGTCTCTCTTGTCTTCATTTGGATTGGTTTTGCAAAAAGTAATTATCTTAAGAAAATATACTGTATGCAGTTGGTGGAGAAAATATCCACAGAAAAGCTTTTCTTTCTGTTAGTTTACTGCCTTTTTATATGGCTAGGCTGTAGCAGTTTAATATATCTTTGCTTTATCCAAAATTCTTGAAACACTCTTGGTTTAGGATTGAAGCTGTGTAAAGCAGGATTTAAATCTGAATTATTTTAACTTTTTAATTGTAGTCTGAAATTTTTGAAAACTTAATAGTTTTAAATCATCCATTTAAATGAAAATGATTAGCTTCTTGTACTCAGTCATTTTCCCCTCAAATAAATGATCTCTGAGTGACTGTTTTCTTTCTTAAAGTTGAAAATTGGTTTTGGTATCTACATAAACTAGCCATCTCAATACTGTGTGTCAGGACGACAGCTGCTTCATGGCCTGTTAGGAATGGGGCTGCACAGGAGGAGGTGAGCGTTGGACAAGCATTACCACCTGAGCTTCACCTCCTATCACTGTCAAACCAGCAGCAGCGTTAGATTCTCATGCTTGATGATCTGAAGTGAAACAGTTTGATCCCAAAACCATCCCTCCTCCCTGCACCCCCATCCTTGGAAAAACTGTCTTCCACAAAACCGCTCTGTGGTGTCAAAAGTGCTGAGAAAGTATTGGGGACTGCTGTGCTATATAATTTATTTTTCTTTATTATTATTTTTTAATTACAAAAGAAATAGGAAACAATAAAAAATTACCATCCCCTAGCTGGGCGTGGTGGCTCACACTTGCAATCCCAGCACTTTGGGAGGCTGAGGCAGGCAGATCACTTGAGCCAGCCTGACCAGTATAGAGAAATCCCACCTCTACTAAAAATACAAACATTAGCCAGGTGTGGTGGTGCACATCTGTAATCCCAGCAACTTGGGAGGCTAAGGTAGAATTGCTTGAACCTGGGAGGTGGAGGTTGCAGTGAGCCCAGATTGCATCACTGAACTCCAGCCTGGGCAACAGAGTGAGACTCCATTTCAAAAAAACAAAAAAATTACCATCCCTGGTTGACTCCTCTCCTTAAACCATTCTTAAGGTTGCTTATTTTGTTTTTAATTTCCTTCATGGTATCTCTAGGCAGGTTATAAGAAAAATTTCACAAGGATTTTAAGGGTGTATTGAGGGTGGAACTATGAGAAAATTGATATGTATTGAATCTGTTCTTTAGAGGTAGGTCTTATATATAACTGCATTATTAGAGATTGAAATTTTGGGTTATGAAATACAACCCAGAAGTTCTTTAACCTTAGTTTGAAATTATCTATTCAGTCTCTGCTATTTACAGTTCCTAGACAAAATAGTGATAATAAAAAAATGAAACACTGGTTGCTAAGTAAACATTCTATTTAATTAATTATAAAAGAAGTACTGTATACGTAATAGAAAATGTTAAAGAATGTATAAAAGTTAAAATAAGACAAGTGTACATTTTAATTGTATGAATGGGTACATTTAAGTATGTGCCTTATAATTAGTAACAAACCAGGAAGTGACAGCAACATCCTCATCGTCATGGAATTCCGAAGGGCTTTTTTTGGTGCAGATTTCTCTAAGCATCTAGAAGAACAAAGGCCACAAAGGCCACCGAAGAGCAACCACTGCTGGGGAAGAACTCTTCTGCAGAACTTTCCTAACAGCGCATTTCCCTATTATTCTTCTACCTTCAAGATAGGTTTGATTTGTATGAACTGTCTTCTCATTAGCATTAGCATTATTACACTCAGTTTGCACTAAAATTTCTTTTGTTTTCTAATTTTAGCTCCACTATATGGTATATGTAACTTTATACATACTGTACGTGTGTGTGTGTACTTAGTGTAACTTTTTTAGCCCTCCAAGCTTTGGCTGAGATGTTGGCCAACTCTTATTACAGTCACAGCTTGAGCATAGTCTGATATCCACAGAACTGTAACTTCCATTTCACCCATGGGATTTGCCTTAAAATAGTTGATTATAGCTGGGTTTTTTTGTTTTCAAAATAAATATTTATTACATTATTGTTAATTATGACAGATAATTGGGGAAAATCCTAAATGTTCAACAGAAGATTGAATTATGTTTGCAGAATTGTGGTACACTCACTTAATGGTATATTGTGTAGGCATTAAAAATTACATTAATACTAAAGTTACAAAGCAAGATACAGCCCTGCCTGTTATTAAAGGGAAAATTGTATACAAAATGAACTCAACCATGTGAAAGAAAAAATATAGATAAATAGAGATAGGTACATGCATCAGGAAATGAGGCCATGCTCACAATGGCGGAAGCTATAAAAATATTTCTACTTTCTACATCTTTCTGATTTTTATTACAAAGAAGATGTGCTGACTATATTTCTTTCATATTTTTAAGAGCGATTTTTAAAAATTTCATCTAAGTTAGCTTATTTTAGATATAAAAAGACTAAGAGCCGTACAGTTAAATATAATGACACACATAGTTCTTAAAAGTCATCTTATAACTAACTGGAGTTAACTAAATATGGGCTAGGTATTAGATAATATTAGGAATTATTTTTGGAGATAGTTGAAGCAGTTATAGTTGCTTTTTTAAAAAAAAAATCAATAATTTTAAAGAAATAGCTCTGAAGAAATTTAACACGGACACCTCAACTTATCCTTCCAAATTAATATTGCTCTTAAGATAATTCCCTGGCCAGGTGAGGTAGCTCATGCCACCCAACACTTTGGGAGGCCAAGATGGGTGGATCACCTAGGGTCAGGAGTTCGAGACCAACCTGGCCAACATGGTGAAACCCTATTTCTACTAAAAGTACAAAAATGAGCCAGATTGCACCATTGCACTCCAGCCTAGGCAACAAGAACGAAACTCCATCTCAATAAAAGAAGATAATTCCCTTAGGATATATTATTATAAATTATGAATAAGTGATGTGACTGTACCTATGAGAATGTGATATTAGAGCTGCCACTAAAATTGGATTATCTATATTCTACAGTTTACCAGATTATCTGCTATGGCATATATCTAACCACTTGCTGAAGAAAGATGACAGTTAAGATATCATATTTGTAGCAGTGCCACCTAAAAACTCCAGTAATTAAGATATAAAATGTAAATCAGTCTGTATCTCCAACATAATAATTTTATAATAAATGAAGTGAATTTTTATAATGAATAAGACATATACTTTTAACTGCCTAGGTTGACAGTTACCTTAATGAAGTTTCTCCTCATAGGCATTAACAGATCAACAACAGTTTGGTAAAGCTGATGAAATGTATGATAAATGTATTGATTTGGAGCCAGATAATGCCACAACATATGTTCATAAAGGGTATGTATTTTTTTGTGGTTGTTCCAATGAGATAATAAATTTCTTGCATAGTAATAACATGTATTTATTTTGGCCATTAAGGAAGGAGACTGTGGTAGAGATGTTAATTGACAAACTTCTTAATGCTCCTGGATGTCATTTCATTCTTACAGAAATTAGTTAAGGAGGCTGGGCACAGTGACTTAACCTGTAATCCCAGTACTTGGGAGGCCAAGGCAGGCAAAATCACTTGAGATTTTGAGAGTTCGAAACCAGCCTGGCCAACATGGTGAAACCCGGTGTCTACTAAAACTGCAAAAAATTAGCCGGGTGTAGTGGCACATGCCCGATTCCCAGCTACTCAGGGGGCTAAGGCGTGAGAATTGCTTGAACCTGGCAGGCAGAGGTTGCAGTGAGCCATGATTGCACCACTGCACACCAGCCTGGGCGGCAGAGTGAGACTCTGTCTCAAGAAACAAAAAGAAAAAAATAAATATACTATTTTCGCTCTATGTTGTTTTAGTTTCGAACATCCTGTCAGCTGTTGCTTATATCAAAATAGGAAGCATACACAGTGTTTGTGTCCTTGTGTACTTAAATTATCCTAAGAAACATCACTTAAATTTATATAAACTGAAAAATGAGGGATGCAAGATTAGTTAGTAATAGAGCCTAGACCATTGAACATTTTTTGTAATAGGGAACTTAGACTAGAAAACCAATTATAAGTTGAGAAAAAACACAATTTGATGCTGATTATATATTGCTTTAGGTTTTGTTTTTCTTCCTAAGTTTATTGAAGGCAGAAATTGAGTTATATTAATATGTGTATATTCCTACTGATACTGGGCCATGATTACATCGGAGTATCTTTTTGCATTTGCAGTTTACTTCAACTTCAGTGGAAGCAAGATCTGGATAGAGGTTTGGAACTTATCAGCAAGGCTATTGAAATTGACAATAAATGTGATTTTGCCTATGAAACCATGGGAACTATTGAAGTACAAAGGTAACTTCTGGAGTCTGTTACTAGGAAACATATGGCAGCTCTATAGATATTTAGCTTTTTGTTCTTATTACATACATGTTAAAGTCTATCATGTTCTTTCCTCTTTTCACCTGTATTATTCCTGTTTGAAAAAAGAAAAATAAATGCCTGTAATGTGCTTAGGCAGTGACATAAGGATTGGTAGCCAAGTTGCCAGAAGATCTGGACCCTCCTCCAAAGAAGCGTCCAGCCAAATGACTGGGTCTGGGTGTGTTGCAACATCAACTCTGAGTCCCTGAATTTTCTTTAAAATCGGAGTTAGATAAGAACATGTTTTGCAACTCTGTCCTTCTTATTTTGTGTAAATGTTTATCCGGAGTTGCCCTTAACTGCCACCATTAACAGGTGACAACTGTTTATATATGGGATTTATTGTATACCATCTTAATATCGGCATTGCCATTCATTTGAGTTTCCTACTCTAGGCCAGGTACTGTCCTTCAGATGTTTCCTAAGTACTATTTCAATTAATCTTTACCCCTATCTTTATAAAGGCAGAGATTATATGATCCCTAGTTTAACTGACACCCAGATTGCTTAGGTTTACAAGGTTGCACAGTAAGCCAATAGAGAAGACATGGTTTGAGCCCATATATCACTGAAGCCAAAGCCACTGATATTGGCACTATCACCTGTCAGGAAGCAGCATGAGTTTTCTTAATTCCCTATCATTCGGCCCCTCCTGTAGTCTTCTCCCTGCTCTACAGTAAGCAGAATATATATAGGCTGGTAAAAAAATCTGTTTCTTTTGAACCATTCTGTACCCACAGTGGCATGTAAATATTAATTTTTCTTCTTTTTGTGAGACAGTGTCTCCAGCCCAGGGTGAAGTACGGTGGCACAATCTTGACTCTGCAACCTCCGCCTCCCAGGTTCAGGTGATTCTTGTGCCTCAGCCAACCAAGTAGCTGGGACTACAGGCATGCACCACCATGCCCAGCTAACTTTGTATTTTTAGCAGAGATGGGGTTTTGCCATGTTGGCCAGGCTGGTCTCAAACTCTTGGCCTCAAGTGATTTGCCCATCTCAGCCTCCTAAAGTGCTGAGATTACACACGTGAGCCACCGCACCCTGCCTAAATGATTTCTTAATTGCTAATTTGTTAATGTGAATACAATATTCTTGTGCTAGAATAGGATAGGGTGGTAGTTCTTAATCTTTTTTGAGCAAAGTTGTGGATTCTTCTTAGAATAATGCACATACAAAAACACTTTGCTTTTAATTTAAGGCTTTCATAGATCCTGGGTTAATTAAAGATCTCTGCTTTAGGGTTTGATGGAATTTTGTTCACATGTTAATCGAACTTTTAAAAAGGCCATTCTGAACCTTACCTTACAATTAAATAAGTGAATTTGAATAAATGATATTGCAGATTATCCTAGAATTTTGGAGATCTGCTAGCTGTTGGCCTAATGACGGAACATGAACTCTTGAAAAGTTTTTTTTTTTTAATAAGTCTATCACGTTGCCACATATTGTAATGGGGGTTAAATATAGTCACCCTAAGGGTACCTCTTGCTGGCATATATAGAGAGTCTACCTGGCATATGTGCCACTAAGATGTACCCTAGTCTAACTGGCATATGTGCCACTAAGATGTACCTTACTAACATGTATGCCAGTTAGACTCTCTATATATGCCACTATACATATATACACACATACATATATAGAGAGGTAGGGACTTAGTATTTCTACATATGATCGCATATATATGTAGCTAATACTAGTTACTTAAAACATTTGGTTCTTGGTAACTATATAGATATAACGCCTAGCCACACTTAGACTGTAAGACTTAAATTATATCTTAACAAGCATATCTATTTTACTCAAAAACAGATAGTTACCAGCCATTGTAATAGGTTCTGTGAATTGAAGTATGTCCATCAAGGAGCTAGTAAGATTGTAGTGTAAACAAATATACATATTCATCTGACTGTGCATAGAATGACAGTAGAACTGTGGGAATGTTGGGGATAGAACAGCTAGTTCCCCTGGGGGGAAGGGGGAAATATTTTTTATGAGGATACTATATTTGAACTAGGCCTTAGATAATCTAGCTGTGGATTTGACCGGAATCAGGCAGAGGCAGTACATCTGAGTGCTGTATGTAGCTGTGAGTGTGTAGCACAATCAAGGAACTCACATAGACTGTGTGATGAGTGGAGGGGCATGGGGTTGGGGACGGGCTGGTAACAGACTGAAGTGGAAAGAGGTGGGTCCACTTCAGTGTGTGAAGGTGAGGCCCTTGCATGTCATTAGTGTCCTGAGATTATGTCACTGCTTTCCAGAGGAGCCTCATGTTAACAGTAGAAATGTGCAGAAGTTAGGAACCAGGCAGAATTATGATTTTAAATAAGCTAATTAATTTCCTTAGTCTCACTGTTCTTATCAGTAAACACAGAATACAGGGATATAATGTAAGCACATAGTATTTGTAATAGTATTAACATTTATTGAGTGCTTTTAATGTGGTAGGGACTCTTATTATAAAAGAAGCATTTTACTAGAATCATAGTAGAAAGTGGTCAGACTTCATGTAGCATCACTTACAAATGTCATTGAATATTGTGAAGTGCTTGTTGAATCTGAGACTTAAAAATTTTCTTCTTTTAGAGGAAACATGGAGAAAGCCATTGACATGTTCAACAAAGCTATTAACCTGGCCAAATCGGAAATGGAGATGGCCCATCTGTATTCACTTTGCGATGCCGCTCATGCCCAGATAGAAGTTGCAAAGAAATATGGATTAAAACCACCAACATTATAAAACAGGGGGAAAGCAGACTGACCCTTTTTAAAAGTTTACCCCCTCTTCAACTGAACCCTAAAGACACTGTCATGAACTGTGTTGAGTGGTGGAAATTAGTATTTCTGTTTGTGGTATTGTTGTTTGTTACATCTGTTTCATGTCTAGGTGTTGTGGGTGTGGCTGTTGAAGGAAGTTTGCAGTCTTGCAGCTTTTATTCCCTGTGCAACTAAAGATTAGAACCTGTTAAAGGGATATTAAAATAAAGTTGCAAAGAGTACAAATGATAATTGGCCATGCAAATAAAAACTCTTGTTTTTTTGTTTTTTTTTTTAATGGGGGTTGGGGGTTGATTATGTTCTGGATGATTTTGTCTTTATATATATGTGTGAATAATGTAAGTATTTTACAGCATGTTGGTTTTTAAATTAACATAGTAAATGCTGTCAAATAGATTTATATTCAATTAAGTGCTTTCAGTTGATTTTTTTGAAAGAAACAAAGGTTAAATGGGGGATTAAA
>PVKP010028607.1:0-29992 GCA_004027715.1 Plecturocebus donacophilus
ATGCTGGTACTCCTAAATTTTGTTTTATTTGTGTGTAGGCAGAATTTTTTTCTTTTTTCTTTTTCTTTCCCTACATATTTTTTCTTTTTTCTTCTTTCCCTTTTCCCTGTGGCTAGAGGTATGACTGTAGAAAATGCTGGGTGGGTTCTTCTGATCTTTTTGCACTTCTCTTGGCAGATTTTATATTGGACCATGCAGTTCAACCTACAAATCAGGAAATGGTACAATAGAGCTGGCTGTGGTTGATGTGGCTTGATGCTTGTTTACTGGAATGAACTTTATGTTGCCTCAGGCAATGGGCTGATTCATGGAATGTACAGTGGTTTGAGCTCTCTGCTCAGCCCTGGAGGACAGGGTCGGGGGTGACAATGGGTAGAGCCAGACTAGGCAAATCTGCCCCCAAATTCCCAATGGTAGGCATAAGCACCAGCACAAAGGGAGAATCCACTTGCTGGTCACCAAATACCCAGAAATGGGCCTAAGCATAGAGCTGGAAAGCCTCCTTGACTCCACATTCCCTCCGTGGGGCAGCCTATCTCTTAATCCAGGAGAGTGAATGCTTTGGATGCCTATAGATTGGTCTGGGCATGGAGCAGAGAGGGTCCTACCTCCACCAAGATCTCTGTACAGGAGGCGTAGGGCAATTCAAGCTGTTGATTCAGGCAGTCAGGTACACTAAATGTCCAGAGATTTGTCTTGGTATGTAGCAGAGAAGGTCCCCCTGAACCAGAATCTCTGACCCAGGTGAGCTGGTGCTTCAGATGCCTTGAGATCTGCCTGGGAATGGAGCACAGAGGGGCTTAGTGTACCACAATCTATGTTCATAAATGTTGGTTGACTCAGACTGCTGAACCAGATGAGCAGGTGCTCCGAATGACTGGGCATCCAGCTGGGTGTGAAGCAGAGGAAGGGTGGCTGCTGATCCAGGTTAGTGGGCGCTCCAGATGGCTGGAGATCCACTTGGGCATGCAGCAGAGAGAACCTCACTACATCATGTTGTGTACCCAGGAAGGTTTGGGCATAGCTCATGGTGTAGCATACACCTGGCTCCAGGTGCTGACCAGGAAAATGGGTGCTCTGAATGCTTGGAGATCTGCCTGGCTGTGGAGTGGAGAGGGCTCCACTGTACCATGATCTATGCTCTTGAAGGGTGGGGCAGCTCAAGCCACCAATCCAGGCAAGTGTGTACTCTCCATGTCTGGATTTCTGCCTGGGGGTAGAATGGAGAGGGCCCTGATCTACCCTAATTTCAGGGGAGCAGGCTGTGACATCCAGCAATGGTTCATGCAAACTCGTTCTAGTTCACCAAGCTGGCCCTGGCTGCAAGTCTTGCTGCCCAGGAGAAATGCAGCTGTAGCAGCTCTTCTCCCACCCTAGGCCTCCAACAGGGGAGAGTACAATTCCAGTGCCTACTGTTAAGGTGCTTTCACAGTACCGGTTGTTGAGACCCTTATCCTGCTTCAGAGCAGGTGCTTCAGTTGCTGGCCAAAGACTTAAATCCCTACATGGCAACATTAAAATGCTGGCATGGCCAATTCTGTCGTTAACAAATGGCTCCTTGGCTTTGTATGAGCCTGGATTGAAAATGGTGTCCTGCTGTCAGTCTCAGGTTTAGGAAAATGTTGCAGCATTTCCCACTGTCTTTTCCTCACAGTGTCTTCAGGTCTCTCCCCATGTTAGCTCCAGGATTTGGGAGAAACAAAGTACTTTCCTTTGGCCTGGGTTGCTCGGATAACCAGTGGAAAGGTGAGTCACAGAGGAAGGCTCTCTTCCTCTGTCACATACTGGGGTTTCACTCACTTTTACCAGCTGGACACCATCACACGGGCTGTTTGCAGACATTTTCCTCACAATTCTGATGAATTTCCATGTTTCTTCTTGAATTAAAGCTCACAAAGTTGATCTGTATGCACAATCTTGCTATTCCAAGTGGCCGAGGCACACTAAAAACTTCTAATCCACCTTACTGGGGGAAAAAACATCATATTTAAAATGTCCTGTCTTCTCTTGGTAAGTTGTATCATGAAGAACTCATTTAGTTGATATTTTCCTTGTAGTAAGTTTTATGGAAAAACTGGATCAAATTTCTTCAAGTTGCTTGTGATAGACCAGTCAAATCTGTCACATGAGTAGGTAGGAAGGTCAGTAGGCACCATAAACTTCTTTTCTACAGAGCTAATAAAATTTTCTTCTGGAAGACGAAACCCTGCCCACCCCATCCCCCAAAGAAATCCTCATTTAGATTCTACAGTACCTTGTGTAGATTGACACATACTTATATTAACACATTCCTTTCTATAACCTTTAAAAGTTTAACATCTTTACAAAAATAAATGTATACTAGTTTAATAACTCCACCATTATAATGTTTCTTAAACTTCTGAATACTTGGGAATTGTCTAAAAAGCCTGTTAAAATAGTTTACCGAGCCCCAACCTTACAGTTTCTGATTCACTAAACCTGAAATAAAGCCTGATAATTTGAATTTCAAACAAGTTCTAAGATGAAGTTCTTGTTGCTGATACAAGGCCCACACTTTAAGAACAACTTTTTGAAGTATTAAAAAGCAAAGAAAATTTTATTAATTTGACAAGAAATTTATTTCTCTTTACACTGAGGCATATTTTTCCCCGTTTGTGTGTGTGTGTGTGTGTGAGATATTTTTTTTTTCACTTAATGGCAGACCTCATGAGTATAGGCAAAGAGACAGAGACAAGTGTGAATAAGTCCAGAAATGGGCTTGTTTATTTTGTCAAGCTGTTAGCATTCGGGTTTGAGTTTATCTAGTTAGGAGGTAATCTAGTTTGGGTTTGTGGTTGCTATGGTTACCTTGAAAGCACCACAGGCTTCAGTCACACATCTGTAAGGACTCCTTGAGCTGGGGCCTGGACTTCCAGAGATGTTTTTCTCAATCCTCACTCAGCTTTCCTCACTCACTCATGCTCCACACTCAGCTTTCAGCTCTTCTATATGCCCATGCCTGCCACAGAGGCCATCTCTGTCCATGATCTTTTAATTTTTCCTGCAGTAGACTGCTGTTGTTTATTACTGAATGTTTGATAGATGAGTGGTGGGGATTGAGAGGGTGGAACTTTGTTTTCTTGGTCCAGGCACAAATTTAGTCAGATCTTGTGTACCTGGGTCTGAGGGTGGGAATTTCTCTGCATTCTTGAACCTCCTCCTCATGCCAGCCAGTCTCTGTCCTGGCTTTGTGGCATATTTGTGCAAGACAGGATTTGCTGCCACCTCCCTCACCAGTGATACAATACTGCAACAGTGTCACTACGGGATTTTCAGCCTAGGATGGTCTCCTGTTTTCCTTGCAGGCATGTATGCTTGTGTGTGAGCTCTCTCTCTCTCTCTCTCTCTCTCTCTCTGTATATATATATATATATATATATATATGTATATATATATATATACACACACACACACACACACACACACACATATATATATGGGTGGGGGGAGGTGGGCATAGTTACCTAACCCTCCATTTCTTGGGAGTGGAATTCCCTTCATTGCTAATATTATAGGACTTTTTAAAAAAAATCACTGGAGATATTGGCTTCTTTCATTGCACAATACTTAATAAATACTGAATTGTATAGCATTGTTGTGTTTTTTTCGATTTTCCAGGGCTTTTAGAACACCACCACAAGACACCCGATTTTTAAAAATTATTTTAAATAACATGATAACCTAGTGTAGGAAGTTTGCAATGTTCATCTTTTTAATTTGTATTGATCTAATCCACTTTCCAATGTTTTCTTTCCAATTTTGAAGGTGTTGTACATCTTCCTAGAAAAATGTTTCATTTCTTTATATTTCTTTTTACTTTCTCATATTATTTTATGAATTTTGTGTTTGTAATATGCGTACTGATTTACTCTATTTTGTTTTTGATTGTTTGACTCTTCTTCTATTTTTATCAGTTTGTGAGAGAATTGTCTTAATAGTCTGTTCCAGAAATCAGCATTTGTTTTTTAGTTGTCTCCATTTTTTATTTTTATCCCCTTTTTTGTTATTATCTGCTCCCATCTTTTCTATTTTTATTCACCTTGGTCTTGAGTAATCATCATCAAGGTTATTTTTTTTCTTTGACATCTATATTCCCGAGTTAAATGTTTCCTTAATTGTTTTTAAGCTTTCTTAATTTTTTTACTAAATGCAAAAAATATTTATAACATGGATAGATTATTTATTTCATGATTTTGAACTATAAATACCCCATTGTTACTAATCTTCATGTATCATAATGTACTGTATATAATTTTTATTTTAAGTGTTATTAAATTATATATTAAAAAAATTTTTCAGATATTGAGAAGTTTTGAGCTATGCTTCATTATTGATTTCTAATTTTATTACATTGTAGTAAGAAAACATAGTGTTTCATGCTATTGTTTAGGAGAATATGCTAGCTTTTCTTGCTGACCTGGTACATATTTAATTTTTGTGAATTATTTTGTTTGCTTAAGAACAAATTGTATTTTTGGTCAATGGTTTTATCATTTTTCTTATCATTCAATCAAGTATATTAATCATATTATTCAATTTTCTATATCTTTACTATTTTTCTCTTAGTTTATCAATTTTTGAAAATAATATGTTAAAATGAATACTTTTTTTTTTTTTGAGACAGAGTCTTGCTCTGACAACCAGGCTGGAGTGCAGTGGCATGAATATGGCTCACCAGACTCAAGAGATCCTCTCATCTCAATCACCCAAGTATATGGGACTACAGGTGTGTGCCACTCCCCTGGCTAATTTTTGTATTTTTTGTAGAGACAAGGTTTCACCATGCTGCTCAGGCTGGTCTCAAACTCCTGAGCTCAAGTGTTCTGCCCATCTAGGCCTCCAAAAGTGCTGGAATTACAGACACCCAGACAAAATAAATAGAATTTTTGATTTCTAAAGTGCATTTTAGTTTTCTTAGCTGCTGTTTTATGTATTTTGAGCCTATACTATTGAGTTCATATATGTTTATGGTCACTATATTTTGCTTTTCGTCAGCTTTTTTAGTATATAAGTGTTTATGGTCACTATATTTTGTTTTATGTCAGTCTGTTTTTTTAGTATATAATATCTAAATTTTCCTTATGATGATTTATAACAAATTTTAACTTGATTGATAGACAGTGACCACTGTTATTTTTTAATTTTTTATTGATAAAGTGCTTATCAATCTTTCATTTTAATATTTCTTAATTCTTTTGCTTTATATGTGGCTACTAAAGATAATATATTGCTATTACTTCTTTATAATTCAATTTGGATGTTTTTCCTTTCTCTGACCTTTTCAACATATTTACATTTCTTATAACAATTAAATTGGGAGTCATTTCTACTATCTCATTATATGGTGTTTATTTACAATTGATTTTTCTTATCCTTTTATGTTTTTCACTCTATGGACAGAATACTCTCCTGGATTTATAGCCCTATATTCTATTTCTTCTCTGATGTGGGCTATCATTACTTATTAAGAGCCATAAGTACGCTTTTCTTTTTTTTTACTATGTGAAGCATTTTTCTATGTATGTATTCCATCTGAACAAGAAGAGAACGTTGGTCCACTGTCATCTACCTCTGATCTCTTCTCCTCCCCCTGGCCACAGTGGTATCATGTGGAATTCTAGTTTTGAATTGTTCCAATGCACTTTGTCTTGTTTGTTGCTGCTTTTTTTAGAAAATGACAAAACTCATTATGCTCTTTATTCATTGTTACTTCCCATATCAGTGCTTTTTCTTTCTCTGCTTGCTTTATGTATTGCTTTTTATTACTAGAATGCAAGGTATTTTTGTTTCTTTCCTTTTTTTTTCAGAAACAGTCCTGCCATAATATATTATCTCAGTTCTTGTCTGTGATTTTTTTTCTTTGAACTGCACCTGATGATTTTCCTGGATGTGAAATTAATGTTACTTACTTACAGCTGTTCTCCCACCTCTCATTTATATAAAGATATTTGATATTAATCAAATTTATTCTTTTGGGGCATAATCAGATTGCCTCTTGACTTTGATGTCTTAAAATTTCACTATCTTCTCTTTGTTTATGATATGTATCATTACATTCTGAATGCTACAAATTTTGCTCTTTTGAGAAATTCAGGCTTTCATTGATACCAGTAGAGTTTAGCATTTGCTGGATTTCTTGATTAGCGTTTGTACATATCATATGTCTTCTGTGTTTTTCTTTCTTGTGAGTTCATATTTTAATCCCTTGAAACTATGTATTTGCTAGTGATAGCTATCTGAGGGTATGAACAAAGCTTGGATTCCCACTTTTCCAGATTACTTAAGAGTAGGGGAAAGGGAATAATATTTTTCCTTAGGTCTGAGAACTTAAAGTTTTGCTATGTGGGCTTAATCACTTCTCGTTTTGCACTCCAGGTCTCCCTATGCTCCAAGGAAATGACCGTATTTTCATTCCAAGGACCACATTCATTGTGCATATTTGGCACCCTTTATCTTTGGCATGGCAAAGAGATGATAAAACAGGTGATCCTCTGAGATTGCCTATCCAAGAACCTTGATAGAGGGTAAAGATGCTGCATCAATCTGTACTTGGTTAGGAAAATGCAAAGACCAGTAAAGAAGTTAAAATTTAAGAGAAACTTCATTATCCCATAAGATAGTGAGCTACCATCAGCTGCTAATTTTTCCTCCCTAAAGAAATCCTGAGATCCCACAGAAGTTAAAATATTATATTTCTCCAAAATATGGTGAATAATTTCTTAACATTCTGAAGAGAACTTGGAAAGACAGCAGCTGTCGAGTTCATGGAAACAGCAGCATGAGAAGCAGCCTAGAGCAGGTGTTGAGGGCTAGGTTAGGAGAGGCTCCTTTCAGTCCAGTCCACCCCTTCCCCACACACATCCTTCCGCCCACCTTCAATGTGCTTGGCAGAGCACTGCACACCCAGCTAGAAAGAAGTGAGTAACCCAAGTAATGAGTACAGGTGAGCTGATGGGTAGGGCTCTACTTGTTTCCTCCTCCCAGCTTTTTCAATCTAGGGCCAAACACCTTTTTTTAAATGGAGTCTTGCCCTGTCATGCAGGCTGAAGTGCAATGGTGCGATCTCTGCTCACTGTAACCTCCACCTCTGGGTTCAAGCAATTCTCTGCCTCAGACTACCGAATAGCAGGGATTACAGGCGCCTATCACCATGTCCGGCTAATTTTTGTATATTTAGTAGAGATAGGGGTTTCACCATCTTGGCCAGGCTGGTCTTGAACTCCTGACCTTGTGATCCACCCTCCTCAGCCTCCAAAAGTGCTGGGATTACAGACATGAGCCATCAAGCCTGGCCCGGCCAAGCAATTATTGCAAGAATGCTTCCTGCACCTATTCTTCCTGTCAGCTTAGTTTACATCTTTCTGCAAATAAACTGCCTTTTTTTTCTTTTGAAGATTTTTCTTCTTATCACTGAAGTTTGAAAACTCACTATGACATGGCTAAGTATGTATTGGTTTTTATTCATTTTACCAAGAATTTGATGTCTAATTTCTATATGAGGCTCATTGTTCTTTGGTCGAGGTAAATTCTTGACTATAACCCGTTTAAAAAAAAAAAACAAAACTGCGGTAATAGCACTTAACACGCAATCTACCCTCATAATGAAATTTTAAGTGTACATTATTTTTTATTATAGGCACAGTCTTATATAGCAGATCACTAGAGATTATTTATCTTCCTTCACTGAAACTTTAGGGCTGTTTGTTAGTAATTCCTCATTCTGCCCCAACCCCCAAGTCCCTAATGACTGCCGTTCAACTCTGATTCTATAAATTTGATAATTTTAGGTACCTCATATAATCATGAAACATTTGTCTTGCTGTGACTGGTTTATTTTACTTAGTATAACATCTTCAAGGGTTCATTTCGTTTCATACTGCAAAATTTTCACCTTTTTAAAGGCTAAACAGTATTTTCTTGCATGTATGTATCACATTCTCTTTATCCATTCATCTGTTAGCTCTTTAGTTAGTTTCACATCTTGGCTCTTGTGAATAATTTGGCATTGAAAAAAGGAGTGTTAATATCTCTTCAAGACCTGTATTTTATTTCTTTTAAATTATGGGATTACTGAATTACATGGCAGTTCTCTTTTACATGTTTAGAGGACTCCCATACTATTTTCCATAGCAGTTGCACTGTTCTGTGTTCCCAGCAACAGTGTGCAGGGGTTCCATTTTCTCCATGTCTTTGCCAGCACTTGTTCTCTCACTTTTTAAGTGTTGATAATAGTCATTTTGATCTGTGGGAAGCAACATCTCATTTTGGTTTTGATTTGCATTTTCCCAATGATTAGTGATGTTAAGCTTTTTTTTTTTTTTTAATTTAGACCATGATCTCTTTAAATATTTCTATCCAGTTGCCCTAGTTTCTGGTTCTGGAAATCTAATCAGATATATTCTAATTCTGTCCCCATTTATCACTCAGTTATCTGATGGAACTATAAAATGCTTCTTGTATTATCAAAGACATTAGTTTGTCTATGTGATTTATATTTTTCATGGATATAGCTCTCCTGGGGCTATTTCTCGACTGGACTTTTTTGATCTCTAGATGTGTTATGTTGGCCACCTATCTTCTTGTTTCTACTTTTCTCTGCCTCCACAGATATTCATTTTTTCTCTCTCCTACATTCTATCTCTATTTCTTGGATCTTGTTGGATCTTTTTCTATTCATTTTATTTACCCTCCAGTAGCATCCTCATGAAAAGTGCATCAAATGACTGGAATGTATAATTTTACACCCACCTTTGCTTGATAGTTAGTCACTAAGACTTCCAAATTGAAAAATATTTTTTCCTTAGAGTTTAAAACATCACTTGTTGCCCTTAATTTCCAGTGTTGCTATTTAGAAGTGTCATGACATCTCAGTTGATGCTTTCTTAAATGTACACTCCACTTTTCCCTTTTCAAAACTTTTAGGAGCTTTCATTTATTAATGATGTACTTTGTTGATCTTTCTTCATTCATTGTGTTGGGAAGTTAATGGCCCTATCAATATGAAAATTCTTATTTCCCACCACTAGTGTTTGTTTTCTACTTTTGATCAAGTGAGGTATTTGTTTTATTTTGATTATTGTTTTGTCATTTTAAAATATTTAGAAATAATTTATTATAATATGTTTCAGAATTAAAGGCAGCAGTTTAGCCCAGAAAGTTATTGCACCATGACAACCATACATCATTCCATTTGTTCATTAGGCTCTCTTCTTCAATTTTCCATAGTGATCTAATAGTTGAATGCGATTGTGTAACTCCTATACTTGAATTACTTTACAAGTTTAGGAGTTTGCAAACTCCAAATACCTTAACACAGAAGGCAAAACCCAAATACCTTAACATAGAAGACAAGACCTGTTATGATCTAGCCCTGCTTAGCTCCTTCTTAACATGTAATTCAATTTTCCCCATCAACATACTCAACTGTTCATCACACCTGAATTTATTATGTTATTTTGCAAATGACTGCCTTCCCACTGGACATAATCTAGAAGTGAATTCCTGTTCATCAAGTAGGATTTAACTTAAGCGTTGTCTCTTCTAGACAGTATGATTTTACTCTTCAATCTAAACTAAACAAGCTGTCTAATAACCTAGGTGTGCTTATTTGGCTTTTCAGCAAAACTACAAACTCATTGAAGTTAGAGACTATTCCTTGCACATCGTTGTGTACTTAATAGTACCTACAACACAGTCGACTACTACATTTAATGCATGCATTTTTAAAACAAGAAATAAATAAATAAATTGATGAATTTGCAAAATTATAAATACCAACTTACAGACACACTTATTTGATACAAGGCTCAAATAAAAAAAGTTGCTAATGAGCATATAAAATTCTGAAAAAACAACTGAGATAAGTTGCAAGAACAATTTCATCCTATCACCTCGCTTTAAAGGTTGTGTGACAGAGTAAAGAAAATCAGACTATCACCACCAAAAGCTTATATACATACCGATTATTAGAGTAAAAACATAATCGTTTTCAAATCCCAGAGAGATTACAATTTAAATAACTTCTGAAAGCTGTTTCATTAAAATCCACTGGCCGTGTAGAACAGGAATATGATGGAAAATATAAGAACTTCTAATGAAATATCTTGGTAATACATTGTACAATATATTGTAATTTTCAGTAAAAGAATGTTGAACTCTTGTTCTATGTACATAATAACATATTTTGTTTTACTTAAAGAATAGTGTTTAATTTTTTCACTTGCTATAATTTCATGATTTCACAACTAATTATTCGTTATGGTACAGCATTTTCTTTTGACTTGTATATAATGACTTTCTCTTATACAGATTTTAACTGCTTAAGAGGAAAAATGTAGATGGAATGTCTTGTTTTCTTTTTGGCTCAAATTTAATACCCTTTTCTCTTGATAAACATACTCAGATTTTGTCTGGTGACCTACTCCTCCTTCATTGAGTACTCTCATATGTAGGTATAATGGACACTCACACTTCAAAGTACAAATTAAAAAAACAAAAACAAATAACATTAACATTAAGAATTTTTTTGACCAAAACTTAAAAGGAAAATCAATAGAACAAAATAGATGGTTCTTCAAATTCTCATTAGCCTAAAGAGAATTGTGCCTAGATTGGAACTGATTGGATTACATACAACACTGAAGGCATTATAGTAGAAAAATATCTTAATTCTGAAATAACTTACGTATTTTAGAAACAGAGTGTCATGGAATATCTATGTAGCTGTGTAACGATGGAGATGCCTATGTGGAAATAATCATCTTGTTAGAAATAGGAAGCTCTCCAGAATTCAGCCTTTGGTATTGACTGATTCTTGCAATTAATTCAATCAGAACTGCTCAGTCTGCTTCAAGACTACTTCTTACTAAGTTTCAGCAAGCAAATGATGGAGACAAGTCTTGAGGCTACTGCATTTGTCTCTCTTAAGATAGGCTATTCATGAGTTTGGCAAACAAATGGTATGATTCTATATATAATCCTATGCGTAAACCAAGCAAGACTGTATAAACTTATAAAAACTATTTACTACTTAATGTGTGCTGGTCATAAATTGGATCTAAAAGCTAAGAGTACGACAATAAAACAGACAGACAAAAGCCCTGTCATTATGAAGCTTTCATTCTTCTGAAAAGAAGCAACAGAGGTATTAATGAATGCATGACTAAAGGAATAATTAGTAAAACATTACGATTTGCTTTGTGCGTAATTAAAGCTAGATAATATAATAAATGTCAGTAGGTAACTACTTGGTGAGGTGATAGCCAAAGACTGCTAATAATCACCAGTATATACCTTCACCTCTTTATCCTGGAGAAACCGCTAAGCCATATCTCCCAGCCTCTCCTGACATTCCTGTGACTATGTGGCTGAAATCTGGTGAACAGAATGTGGGGAATAGTGATACAAATCACCTCAGACATGGCCCATCAAGGATTCTGTGCAATTCTCCACAGACTCCCTCTTTTCTGAAGGTGATAGAAGCCAGATACACAGACTTCAAAGGAGATCTTCAGGCCCATGAGATAGTGAAGTCACTGCATTGAAGAAGCCCCTGAATGAATAGGGGCATGCATAAATAACTGCGTGAATAATAACTGCTTGAAGCAGAACAACTCCTCCAACCATACACACAGAGTGAAACCGAATTGTTATGTAGGTAGAACATAGCCTCTGTGTGTGTGTGTGTGTAGTCACTAAGACTTTGGACTTGTGGCTGATAGCTACACAGAGATATGAATTTAAGTGTATGATCCAAAAAAGCAGCCATCTATGTAAAAACCATGGAGAGGAGTCTCCGTTGAGACTGTGTAGTTCAACTAGATACTAAAGAAGACTGGTAGGGCTGGTGAGAAGAAAGCTAGTTTAAAACAAGATCAAAATGGTAGCAGGGTTGTATCACAAACCAAAGCAGAATAAAAATATGATTTTATTTCAAATAAGTTGAGAGATCATTTGAGAATTTTAAATAAGTAAGTGACACTACAAAAAGATTTCTAAAATATTTTTTTTTCTATTGTGAAGAGGAATGAATTGTTAAGATAGGAAATGAAAAGCTACTTAGGAGGCCATGGTAATAGTCCAAATGAGAGAAGTGGTTTGGTCTGGGTGGCCTTAGTAGAGACTGAAAAAAGTAGATAGATTTTATATACATTTTAGAGATACAATCGATAGGATTTGCTGGTAGATTGGATGGATGTCATGATGGAGGAAGAAGCATTGAGGACTCAGATTTTTGGCTTTGCCAACTGGGTATAGAGTGATGTGGTTTACTGAGGTGGAAAAAACTGAATAAAGACCATGGTGGAAATGGGGTGGTTTAGATTATCTGTTTTCCACATGGTAAATTTCAGATGGTTGTTGGTAATGCATGTGAAGATGTCCATTAGACAACTGCACAGAAGCATGTAGAGTGATGAGGAAAATCAGGGCTACAGAGGGAAACATGGGATTTGCTGACCTAAGTAGTAACTGATGAGAGAGAAGTGAATGAGGTCCTATGTGGAGAGTGCTCAGACAGTCAAGACGTGATTTAGGCAAAGGCCAGGAAGCACTTTAACTCTTAGTAGTCAAGCAAATGAACTTGGGCCAGAGTAGCCTGTCAGTTAGGATGAAAATAAAGGGCATTTCTCTTGACAGGTAAGAGAAAATGTATTTCTAGAAAGAGGGTATGGTCAACAAGGTCTAATACTGCTCAGAGGCCAGGAAAGGCAAAACTAGAGAAGTGACCATCAAATCTGACAAGAATAGAGACTTGGTATTCTTGACAAAAGTATCTCTGCAGCGTTGGATCTTGAAATAATGCAGTAAATTAAGGAGAGGATGCTATGTGAGGAAGTGGAAACAGCAATAATTAATCACTGTATGTAAGAAGGATAGAGAATGTCTGGTTGTGGTGGCAGAATAATGGACAAGAAATTATTTTTTTATAAAATGGATATTATAAGTATAATGGAGGTGACATTCCCTTCAACTTGCATACCAAAAGGGAAGGAATACAAAAGTAGAAATTAGAAAAATACCCTGGAAAGTACAAAATTGTCAGAGTTCAGTCATGGAGAAGGTGAGAGACTGTGATACCTAGAGTGCCAAGGAGGAGTTTGACTTTTGTTGGGAACAGGACACTTGCTCCAGTGTAATAGGAGGGAAGAAAGAGTTTACAAATGGTTTTATCAACTAGGAATGGCTTGGAGAGATATTTCCATTGTTGCTACTTCCGGGTTTCAGGAAGCTGCTCCCATTCCTTCCTTTATAAAGCCTGGATCTTGAGCACTTACTTTGATTCTGTGAATTATTTCACATTCCATCAATAAATTTCCTTGTACTGTACCTAATTTTATTTGTCTTAGTAGGAACAATCCTATTTAATAAGATACGTAGCATGATGTGAAGCTATATCTTCATGAAAATTTGGGAAACATTAAGTAGATAGAGTTTTTTCCTAAATACCTTCCCAAACTTCTTGGTATAGTGCCCAAGAATCCAGTAATGGAGAGTTTCACAATGGTTTAGAGACTGCATAGTTTTGTATTATTTTATTTTATTTTGACAGAGTCTTGCTGTGTCGCCCAGACTGGAATGCAGTGGCATGATCTCTGGTCACTGCAACCTCTGGTTGCTGGGTTCAAGCAATTCTCATGCCTCAGCCTCCCAAGTAGCTTAGATTATAGGCACCTGCCACCACACCCAGCTAATTTTTGTATTTTTAGTAGAGACGGGGTTTCATCATGTTGGCCAGACTGGTGTCGAACTCCTGACCTCAAGTGATCTGCCAGCCTCTGCTTCCCAAAGTGCTGGGATTACAGGCATGAGCCACCATGCCCAGCCTGTATAGTTTTTTTATATGGTTGCAGAGCTCATTTTTGATGCATGGAGTCAAGATCAGATAGACAGACAATGAAGCAGTGAAGTGATTATTTCCTCTCTCTCTCCATTTAAATAAGTTAAAATTAATTACTAGTCTTTATGCAGTCTCTACTAACAAAGATAAACAGTATTTTCCATAAAAAATTTCCATAAAAAAGCAATCATTGTTGATGTTTCAAAGCAAAAAAATTTGGGAGAGGTGGGTTTATCCAGGGCACCGGTTTTTCTGCTACTTTAGCTATGGAACTGATTCTACAAATGAAAACATTAAAAATATATTCTTTAAAATTAAAAATAGAGCAGTTTTGCTTAATTAAGAATGGATATGTCTATAAGAAGTATGCTCACTCATAGCCTCCGTAAACGTAGGGCTCTACTATAGAATATAGTCTGGGAATCCATGGATCTATGTGGTAAAACTATTTTTTTACTTATTTAACAAATGTGAATATGGTAATATATGAGTGAATATAATCTATGAGTAGGTTCCTTGATTATTTTTAATTTAAATTACAACTGAAAATACTTAATGGTTGTACTTTTGATTTTAAAACTATGACTATATTTTGAATGATTTGAATACATGTTTAAAACCTCAAATTAAGTAATACCCATTAATTCAAAAAATTATATGGATCACTACATGCTAATTGTGTGCTTTTTAAAATTTTATCATTTTTATTTCCTCTTCCTGATGATACAGAGAAACAGTGTCCAAAGTAATATGAGGGTGATAATACAGTGGTATCTCTCAACTCTATGATGGATAAGGTTGGTTCAAGGCAACATGAGCTGGTTGTCTTTTCTCCGTGAATGTTCAGTGTGTGTGCTCTAAACTGTGCGCTCATTCAGAGAGCTAGTTTCTCAGAAAGATAAGGGCAATATTCAGTCACAGATATAGGTATTCCAACCTATCAAATTATTTTTTCCTGCCATTTATGCTAAATGTGTCTGCATTCTAATGGAAACCTTTATGTGGGCAGGATCATTGTATTAGTCCATTTCATGCTGCTAATAATGACATACCCGATACTGGGTAATTGCACTCTCTGAAGCAAGTAAAAGATATTTAATTGATGCAGAGTTCAGCATGGTTGGGGAGGCCTAAGGAAACTCACAATTGTGGTGTAAGGGGAAGCAAATACATCCTTTGAGCCCCTTATAAAAGCATTGGTTCTGGTGATGAGAATAGCATGAAAGTAACCACCCTCATGATTAAATTATCCCTCATTAGGTCCCTCCCATGACACGTGGGGATTGGAGAGCTACAGTTCAAGATGAGATTTGGGTGGGGAAACAGCCAAATAATATCAACTATTGTTACATATTTTTTTCCAAAAGATTCTATGGAAGTTGGAGGGGTTAAGAACTACATTCTTAAAAAAAAAAAATGATTAGCTATGGCATTTATCTAAATGGAGCTAAATCAACATGCTCACTCTTATACACAGAACCATTCATCAGAGAACAGATGGTCCCCTAAAAGTGAAACTAAACAGTTCTTGAAACATGACAATCTATTTATCTTAATGTGAACATCCTCTAGCAGAAATCAAAAAACAACTGAGGCAGATTTATTACTTTTGGAGAGTATTATACATGCACTTGAAATCCAAGAAAGACTGTTCACATTTAATAATCTGATTCATACTGTTAAATGGCACATGAAAATGTATACTAAAGCAGTGCTTAAATATTTTGATTATATTCAAAACCAATTAATAGAAAATATAACATTTATCATCAATATTTCTTTAATGTTTCTATTCTGTAGCATGGCAAAATTATCTGAAATTTCCTTCTGAATATGTCTATCTGCCTAGATATTTGAAATCTGGATATCTTTTGTCGGGCTGCATACTTTAACATTAAATTGATTAATAAATATGTATATATTCTATTTTATATTTTTAATTCTTGGAATCATTTCTTTTTCATTTACTCAGCAAACAGTTATTGAGCAACTACTTTGAATGGTGCCAGAAAGTGGAAATAAAGAGATAAATCAATAATGTGTAGTTCTTCCCTTAAGGACCTTACAGTGTAAGAAGAGACAGACATATGAACATATAATAATATACCACATAATGATTCAGTCAACAATGGACCACATATACAATGGTGGTCCCAGGATATTATAATACTGTATTTTTCCTGTACCTTTTCTAAGTTTAGATACATACATACGTACTATTACTTTATTAATACAATTATCTATAGTATTCAGTTCAGTAACATGCTGTACAGGTTTGTATCCTAGAAGCAACAGGCTATACACCATATAGCCTGGATAAGCAATAGTCTATACCATGTAGGTCTGTGTAAGTACACTCTATGTTGTTTGCACAATGACAAAATCTCTTCATGATCCATTTCTCAGAATCTATGCCTGTCATTAAACAATAAATGATTGTAATTATAATAAAATAAGAGTTTTAAAAAGTGTAGTGGAGGAATATGTTAAAAATATTAGCTAATGTTTTTTTGTTTCGCGCTTATTCTCAATTCTTCCTTGATACCTTCTTTTCCTTCTCTCTATACCCTTCCTCTTAGTCTATAAACTGATGTCTTCCTGATTTTGGAGCTTTAAAGATACATGTTTTCAAGAGATAGAAGAGGACTGTGGGGCATTGACAAAAGACTGGGAGTAAACTCAACTAAAAAGGAGCAAGGTCTATCTACAAAATCATTTTCTGTATTAAATGGAGGAAGAAGAGAGCAGGAAGAAAAGTAAGATTAGAAGATGGTGGGATTTTTTTGAATGAGTTCTTTTCTTTGATTCTATGGGAGTTGATCTAGTGGTGCCAGAGATGAGTAAAGAGAGTTTCTAGACATATTAATGAGGCTTAAGCGTCAAGGGAAACTATGCCACTGAATGTAGAACCATAGACACAGGCTACCATGCCCAGCCTGGACTTCATTCTTCTATCTGGTAATTAAATACCTTTTCCTTCACACACAATGGGAGAAGGTGTCTCCCCAACACCTCTCCAGAATATATTACTTACATGTAAGCAAAATACTAATGGACTTAGCTCCTTTAAGTTTTAATTCCACATTTATTAAGAAATCTCAGTGGTTGAATTTGGGTAAAATCTTCAATTCTAATCTAATCACAAAGCCAGAGGGCAGACATTATTTTTCCTCAGGGAAAAAAAAAAGTGATTGTGTGTGCACATTCATACTGAGAGATGTCTGCTGTAGAAATCATTTGATACTATAGGTCTTGTCAAGGTTTTACTCATTTTGTTATCCTCCAAGCCTAGTGCACTGCCTGATAAAATAAATGTTTGCTGAATGGAGAGTAAATGAATGAGTGTGATTCTGATAGAGCAAGCTAATGTACAGCAGCTAGAAGTAGATTTCATCTAATCTACTTCAAGGAGATTCATAAAATCTCCTTGCCTATAGACAAGAAGTTAAACTCAAACAGTGCATAACTCAAAGAAGATATTTTCCAGAATCAGACTTATCACCAGCAGTTCTCAAGAGGTGACCAGTAAAACATAGACAGAGTTATCCTGGAAGTAATGTAATCGTCCCATGCAAATCACAGCTCAGTGCGTGTACTCATATTACTTTTTTTATTTTAGAAAAATAATCTAAAAATGATAAACTATCTGCAGTTCTTTTTATCAGTGAAAAGATCTTGTCTTTGTTTCAACAAAAATACAAAATGAAATATTTAACTAAGTGCATAAATATGACATTAATAAATTATGAGCTCTATTTTGATTCCTTAGTTTTGCTTCTTTGCATTCTTTGGTAGATGGGATAAAGATTTGCATTATCTGAGGTAGAAAACGTAATCACCTTGGCTAGAAAGAAGAGATAGAGGATTCATTCCAAGATAAAAACATCCAATCTCACTCCTCACATGTCAGAAAAATCATGTCATGGATGTGTATAACATATCTAGCATAGCAGGGAATGATAGACTTGGGAGATGGAAAGACATAGGTTATGTCAGAGCAATCCTGAACAGTGCAAGATAACAAAGAGACACATCCATTGCAGTGTGTTTACACTTTCATTTCCAGTGGGGATAATGATCAGAAAATTAATCCTTCAGACATTTTGAGATTATTCCATACTTGCAGAGAAATCATGGTAGTATCCTGTATTTCAATTCTGGCACGTAATTTGAACTGTAAACTTACTGAGAACAAATAATGTGATATTATTCATTAATACCCCTGACTATTTTTTAAAGCTTTTATTTCAAATAATATCAAAATTAGATTACAGTTTTAATAACTGTACAAATAATTTCTATTTATCCTTCAATGACATTCCCTAAATGTTAAGATTCTACAATATTTCCTCTATATTGCCTCCCCTCTATTTTTTGAGCTATTTCTAAGTTGACAAACTGACACCCTATTATTTCAAAATATGCTAGTGTTTCTCCGAAAAAAAAAAAACCACACACATAGCCCACTCTCCTACATAGCAACAATTCAACCATGAACTCTAAAATTAAACTATCATTGATATGTCATTACCATCAAATCTACAGATTTTATTTAGATATAACCACTTGTTCCAGTTATGTATTTTCCAACAAAAAGATCCAGTTCACAATCACACATTTCCTTCAGTTGACATTTTTAAAAATCACCTTTCAATATAGAAGAGTTCATTGGTCTTTTCTCAACTTTCAGGCCTTTGGCACCTTTGAAGACTGCATCACAGTTTGGGTTTGTCTGATGCTCTCCCAAGATAAGATTTAGTTATGCACATTTTACAGAAATAACCGCAGGAAGAATGCTGTGTTCTTCTGTGTGTATTATATCAGGGCACACATGGTATCTATTTTTCCTATTTCTGGTGATCGTAGCTTAGATCAATGCACACATGGTGTCTATTTTTCCTATTTCTGTGATGGTAGCTTAGATCTCTTGGTTAACGATGCAGGTATCTGACAAGCTTTTCTTTTGTCCACTTTGGTGTGAATAAATATGTTTGCAGCATTCATTAAGACCATGTATTTGCCCTGCTACTTCTCAAATTTCACCCTATGGTTTTAGCAACAATTGATAATTCTTGTCTGAGATTATTTTTACCTTGACTCAAATCAAAAGCAATTATTTGACATTTATTTCCAAAACCATTTATCAATAATATATTATGTGCCAGGCACTAGGCAAAGTTCTAAGGATATTCTACCAGTCAGGAAACAACCACTGTGAAGTATTATGGGAATATGAGATTTATTACAGGAACTAGATTTTAAACAAACTTACAACATTCTACCCAAATGAAGGTCGGGAAGAAGATAGTAGGAAGATCAGCTGAAAAGTTACTAACTTCTTTTCCTGGTGAGATTCAGGGCAGGAGAACAAGTTTGAGCTTTTAAGTAAATCCAAGAAGCCAGGCTACTTAAGTGGAACACAAGGGGAGTAACCCTTGTGGAGAAACCCATAGAGACAGTTCTAGAAAACTGATGCATTTGTGCAGCCTTTGCAGTTCCTAGCCATAGCTAGATTGATATAATACAATCCAGCACAGGTATCTGGTGAGGGAGATCTCAGTTCGCTCTATGAGCTTTAAATTTATTGGCAAAGACAGATATTGAAGAATTAATGACAAACAAATTAAAATTAGAACCCTGAGAAGTGTTACAGTCACATGGTGCTATGCATTATAGAGATTAATAATGTGGCCTCCCGAGACAGTGGTATTTGAATGGAAATTTGATAAAACTGACCTTAATAATATTCTCCTCTTCACATTTCTTTGTAAGAAATGTGAGCTTGTTGCTCTCCCATCAAGTCACAGAGGCTAATTCTTCCCCCCTTGAGTTTCTGCTGACCTTAGTGACTCGTTTATAGTAAAATGAGGCATAATTGATGCTGCATGTCTTCCAAGGCTAGGCCAATATAAGCCTTGAAACTTCTGTCTTGATCTCTTGAAAGGTTTGCTTTCTAGATGTTTCCTTTGGATCATTAACCATCACATAGAGTTGTTCTGGTTGACGATGCCAGTTCACCCCAGGCTTCTTGTTATTCTTGCTCATGTGAGTGAAGAATCCATTTTGGGCTTGAATCATCCAGTCCGAGTTATTTTAGCCTCTAGCCATTCAAATCACCCCCGTCACTCGAATCACCTCTTCTTCCTCATCGATTGAGTCTTCCAAGCTGTAGAACCAGACATCTTCTGGTAGAGAATTAGGACTCCTATGTGGCCTCAGCTATTTTGAATTCCTGACTCATATGATTTGGGAGCATCACAAAATCATAAAATTGTAGTTTTATAGTACTATGTTTTGGGATGTTTTGTTATGCAGCCATAGTAACTGGAATAATCAGTTGTGAGATGATTTCACTAGCCCAGTTATATTCTACCCGATTTACATTAGTAGAGATGAAGAGAAACAGAGATTCCTGGGAGATATTTACAGGTTAAAAATATAAAAATCTATCTTAGTGATGGTTTAACGCATGATGGATAGTAAAGCGAATGAAAATATTGAGGTTCCAAATTTGTCCAATTCAACGGATAGTAGTGTCTTTCAATGAGGTTGTGCCCGTCATATTCCATTCTTCTTTCTTTTCTGGGCACATGGAAAACTGCCATCCAATTTCTTAATAGTTAGGTGCCACTATGTGCCTAGCTCTGGCCAATGTGTTGTGAGTAACAAATAGTTATGAGTAAGGTAATGAAAAGTATCTGCATGTCTTTCTGATTGGTTTCTTCTCCTTTGGTACTGAGAATGTAAGCCAACTGAATTACTGAGCATAGCATGAATGACAGCTGCCCTGGAGAGTCACTCACTGTAAAGGGGACTTTGTGTAAACAAGACATTAACTTTTATGCATTAAGCCACTGAGTTTATAGGAGTGTTTGTCACCATAGATTAGTGTTGTTTGTCCTGATTGACCAGATGGAAAATGGGAAAGGAGGAGTTTGTTGACATAGCAAGTTGGATAAAATCATGTTTTTTTGTTTCTCCAGAGAGACAGAATCACTAGGAGATAGACTGATGGACAGATAGAAGGGAATTTACTACAGCAATTGGTTCATGTAGTTATGGAGGTAGAAAAGTCCCACAATAGGCCATTTATAAGCTGGAGAACCATACTGGTAAAATGGTGCCATATATATATATATATATATATATATATATATGATATATGTGTGTGTATATATATGTGTGTGTGTGCGTGTGTGTGTGTGTGTATGATAACAAAAGTCACATTCAAAGCATGACTTGCTCTAAATCATAAAGTCTCACAACCAGAGAAGCTTATAATGTCACTCTCAGTCTGAAGCCAAAGTCCTGAGAGCCCAGAGGCCACTGGTGTAAGTCCTAGAATCCGAAGGTCAGAGAATCTCTAGTTCTGATTTTCAAGGGTAGGAGAATAATGTCACAGTTCCAGAAGACAAACAGACAGAGAGAGAGAGTTCACTATTCCTCAACCTTTTTGTTCTGTTTGGGCCTCAGTCCGTTGTGTGGTGCAAACTTACACTGGGTGAAGGCAGATCTTCTGTAGTCAGTCAACTGTCAGTCATACTCAGAAATAATATTTTACCCACTATCTAAGTATCCTACAACCCAGTAAAGCTGAGGCCTAACATTAACCATTACACTGTGTAAACTTACTTAATCCTTTCAATTACCCTAGAAGGTGAGTTTTACATAGTCCAAGAAAGACAAAAGAATCAATAGTTAACTTAAAGGTTGAACTTGAGTGAATGGGAGAACTTTAAATTATAAACAGAAAGAGAGGGCAAAATGAAAAAAGGCTGTAAGAAAGGTATGTTTCATTTAGTTGTTGACATGTTTTTTTTGAAGATCAATCTGAAATATAGATATCAGTAATATATACATGTTCCTAATTAAAATGACAAGCCCAAATTTTCATTTTCAGTGGATACAAGGTTGTTTACAAATTCTTCAAACAGATTTATGGGTCAGAAAACATTTGCTACATCACAATTCATCCCAAAACATTGGATCAAAGCAATAAGTATTTGTCATTTCACGTTATGCTGTGAGTTGGTTGATTGGACAGTGCTTTTTTCTTTTTTTTTCCCCCAGATAGGGTCTCATTATATTGTCCAAGCTGGCCTCAAACTCTTCTGCTCAATGATCCTCTAACCTCAGCCTTCTGAGTAGCTGGAATTACAGGTGGAGACCACTGCATTCATGGGTGGTCTTACATTTTACAGGTTGAGTGCTGTAAAATAGTCCTTGTATTAGTCCATTCTCGCACTTTATAAAGAACTACCTGAGACTGGGTGATTTATGAAGGAAAGAAGTTTAATTGACTCACAGCTCCACACAGCTGGGGAGGCCTCAGGAAACTTACAATTATGGCAGAAGGTGAGGGGGAAGCAAGGCACCTCCTTCACAAGGTGGCAGGAGGAAGAATGAAAGGAGGAGGAACTACTACATACTTATAAAACCATTAGATCTCATGAGAACTCACTCACTATTATAAGAGCAGCATGGGGAAACAGCTCCCATTATTTAATTATTACCTCCACCTGGTCCCTCTCTTGAAACATGGGGATTATGGGGATCATAATTCAAGGTGAGATTTTCAGTGGGGATACAGCCAAATTATACCAGCCTTATTTACATGACTACATATGATATGTATGTTAGGCCATTCTTGCATTGCTGTAAAGAAATATCTGAGACAGGGTAATTTATAAAGAAAAAGGATTTAATTGGCTCACAGTTCTGTAGGTTGTACAGGAAGCATAACAGAGGTGTCTACTTCTGGGGAAGCCTCTGAAAGCTTTCAATCATGGCAGAAGGCAAAGTGAGAGCTTGCAGGTCAGATGGCAAAAACATTAGCAAAAGGTTGGGGAGGGAGGTGTCACACATTTTTAAACAGCCAAATCTCTCAAGAATCTATTTACTATTGCAAGAACAACACCAAGAGAACGGTGCTAAACTATTAATGAAAAATTCACCCCCATGATGGAATCATCTCCCACTAGGCCCCACCTCCAATACTGGAGATTAAAATTCAACATGAGATTTGGGTGGGCAGGGACAAATATCCAAACTATATTAATATGATTTGAATGTTTGGGACATCTTGGATGGCTAGGACAGCTGGAATAACTGGTTACTCTATTCACATGGTTACCTACTCTTCAGAAGGCTGACCTGGGCTTATTCACATGGTGGCAGAAGGGCTCAAACAGAAAAAGTTGTTGAATCCAAACACAAAAGCACATTTTAACACTCTGCATTAGCTACATACACTGTTGTCTCAGTGGTCAAAACAAGTCACATGGTTAAACTCAGTATCAAAAGGTGGAGAAATAGCCTCCACATCTTAATGGGAATGTCACCAAAGTAAGATTGCAATGGAGCATACATATCATGAAGCATGAAAAGATAGTGGTTACTACTGCATCTTACCACAGTTGATGCTAACACTTACAACATTAAGAGTACACATTTATAATCGTATATTTTAATATGTAAGTATAGCAAATTGGGGTAATAATAGGTATGGATCTTGAAGATCAAGCATTTTCCCTCAATCTATTGTTTTCTTATGTCATCTGATTAGGAGTAAAAGAGACCAGAATGTTCCCAACAACTTCACTCCTCATTCCTCAGACACACCTGTTCTATGTTCTGGTAATATGGTTAATAGGTCTAAAGGATTGAAGTGAGGTACCATGTTCTTTTGTCTTTTCACATTATAGAATAGATTCTTCTGAGAGCAGTGACGTAGTTGTTTATCTTAATTTCCATCTCATGAAAGCTAAGCTAATGTACATTATCACTGAAAAATCACTAGATTACTGTGTTCATTGTACTGCAGAATAGTAATTTAATCATTCTATATAGTAAATTCATATTTATTCATTGACTTAGAGGGTGAGATACTGTTTTGGAACTGTTTTATTTTAAAATGTTGCCAAATTGTTTACTTAAAAACATTTGTCTTGAAAGATGGCTCTAGTTTGGGATATCCATTGTTTTTATCTACAGAGTGAGATATAAAATCTATCTATCAGATAGGAGTAGCAACCTAGTGTAATAGAAAAGGTCGAAGAGTCAATTGAATTACACTCTAATCTTGGTTTTATTATTTACTACCTCTATGACCTAAGACAAATCAGTTAAAATCTATAGGTCTTAGTTTGTACTTTTTAAGAGTAAAGTAAAATAAAATATTAAAAAGAAATAAAATGAAATACATTAAGTGGGCCGGGTGCAGTGGCTCATACCTGTATCTTAGCACTTTGGGAGGCCAAGGCACGTGGATCATCTGAGGTCAGGAGTTCAAGACCAGCCTCAGGAGCAAAGGGGGAAGAGCCCTTTATAAAATCATCAGATCTTGTGAGAACTCACTATCATGATAACAGTATGGGGCAACAGTATCCATAATCCAGTCACCTCCCACAGGTATCTTTCTAGACATGTGGGGATTATAAGGATTACAGACGAGATTTGGGTGAGGACACAGGCAAACCATATCAGTTTTTCAACTAAAAATGTGTTTGCCTTATCAACAGTATCATGACACTTTTCATGCTAGAAGCTTTACATGCTAGAGGGATTGCACATTGTCTTATAAAGACTACTTCTTTGTTCTTCATATACACAGCCCAGGTAAGCATAACATTACCCTCCAGGACTTCCAAAGACCATGACATTCTTTTGTACCCACAGTTAATAAAATCATAAACTGTCTTTTAGTCTTGATAGGATAAAGTACAAATATTCTGAAAGATGAAATATACCTGACCCCAAAAATAATGTCTTCTCAATATCTTTTTGAAATAATTATTTACCGGAAATAAATTAGTAGAATAAAAGTATAAGAGTATTTCACATACTCAAATCTGTTGAATCCTATGCCCAGGATGTGATTATTAGATAACGCCTGTATCCTTTCAATCTTTGTCTGGGCTGATCACAGAAAGTCCATGTGGCTGATCTTCTAGCCTGTTTGCGTCTTCTTGATTACTGCTTTGTCCCTGTTGTCAGTCTGCTATCAGTGCTGCCAGAAAAATGTAACATTATGCTTATTCTCCTTAATCCACTCAGGGGATTAAAAAAGTGCTCTAGTTCTTCCTCCCATGATCACAGTTCATAAAGTTGTAGCCTCCTGATACAATTTGTATCTATTACTATATAGTCAAAATCAGAAGGAACTATCAGGAAGAAGCTACTGCGGTGAAATCATAATTATTATTCTAAGCCTGGGGGTTAATTGTAGCCCATTCTGTTATATTCCAACTATAATAACAGTGTCTGTTAGTTTAAGAATAACCACCTGCATTCTCCAAATAATTTAATGTGTTTGGATAGGAAATGATTTTGCCTTGGTATTCCTCAACCTTTGCTTGCTGATAATCCTCACAACATTACAATTTACTCTAATTTCCTTGTTTCGGAAGGTAGGCACATTTTTTTCACAATTTGGGCCCTTCAATCTTCAGACTTCGCTATGTATGTCATCTCATAACAGGTTATGTATGGATATGTCTATCCCATTGTAGGTTGTCTGTATTTTGTTTAATAGAAAGATAGGCCAGCCACAGTGGTTCATGCCTGTAATCCCAGCACTTTGGGAGGCCCAAGGTGGGTGGATCACCTGGGGTCAGGAGATAGAGACCAGCCTGACCAACATGGCAAAACCTCATCTCTAGTAAAAATACCAAAATTAGCCAGGTGTGATGGTGCATGCCTGTATTCCAAGGTACTTTGGAGGCTAAGGCAGGAGAATCACTTGAATCCGGGAGGCGGAGGTTGCAGTGAGCTGAGGTTGCGTGACTGTACTTCAGCCTGGGTGAGAAAAGCAAAACTGTGGGAGGGGGGAAGAGAAAGAAAAGAAAAAAGGAAAGAAAAGAAAAGAAAAGAAAAAAAGAAAATAAAATAAAAGAAAAAATAAAAGAAAAAGCAGAAAAGCCAGCAATAGGAGACAGTAGTAGCACTTGACCAAAATGGCATCTAAAACACTGTATACCTTCTTTCCTGGGCCAAATGAGTCTCAGTCCTGTAATCAACTGCTTGATTTCGTGGTTCTCAAGGTGACTCTCTTTTGACTTGGAATCATCTTTTAAGCTCACAACAAACGTTGGTTGATTTGTTTTCAGGCTGTTGGATTCCCTACCAACTGAGAAACCCCGGTAGACTTTTTTCAAGAGGAGAGTCATTAAAGTTAACACTGGTCGAGACAACATTGTATATTAATAGGGAAAATTAAGTGCAACTCAGAATATCTGTCATTGCTATTAGCTAACCGTGTGATCTTGGGAATGTTAATCGATATATTGGTATCTTTTTTTTCATCAATAAAAGATGGCATGAATCCAGAAGATGTCCAGTGTCCTTTCTAATGCTCACAATTTTTAAGTTCTGTTCGTATTCACAATCTTACCTCTAGAGTGAGTGGTTCCTAATTAGTTCTGAGAACTGCATGAAGCAAGCACACAGTAACTTTTGCTGAATGAATTGTTAAATAAATATATATCATAGACATCAGAGAAAATATGACCATTCTTCACTTTTTCCCCAGTGGAAACATGATGGCAAAAGTGATTTCATTTGAAAGCTACACTTGTAATATTCTTTCTGATATGTTTAGCTCTGCGTCCTCACCCCAAATCTGTTGAATTGTAATTCCCAGTGTTGGAAGCGGGGCCTATTGGGAGGTGATTAAATCATGGGGCAGACTTTCCCCTTGCCGGTATCATGGTCTTGTGATAGAGTTTTCATGAGACCTGGTTGCTTGAAAGTGTGTAGCACCTCCCCTTTCTCTCTCCCTCTCCTGCCACACCATGTGAGGATGGCACTTACTTCCCCTTTATCTTCCACCATGATTGTAAGTTTGCTGAGGCCTCCCAGAAGCAGAAGCCTGTATGGCTCACAGAACCGTGAGCTGAATAAACCTCTTTTCTTTATAAATTACCCAATTTATGGTATTTCTTTATAGTAGTGCAAGAACAAACTAATGGACTCCCCTATTGATAATCATATTCTACTATATAGCTGTATATTTTTGTCTGGAAAAATTGAAATAATGTCTTTAAGACACAATGAATATCATAATAATTATCACACTCATGTATTATCAGAATAATTTCTATATACTACATGGTATACAATAGTATGCTTTGTTAGATAAATATATGTAGGTGTAATTGGTGAGTGTTTATATATTCCATATGTTAAACCCAGAAACTGCATTTTAATAATGAGTTACAATGTGAAAATTCATATATGCTATGTTATTCAATTTGGAGCTAATGCATATTTGAGTACATTCAAAATATTCCATTTTAAGTGTCAGTGGATTTAGCAATTAGAATGTTTCAAATTTCCATGGTTTCTGCTGGAGTTTTGAATAGTGCTCCAGAATCAGCAGTATCTATATAATTGCTACTATTTAATCTAAAAATGATAATATAGTACAAATAGTCCTATTTTTAAAGCAAGTAACAAAGCCTTCAGTATATTTAGGTCAAAGTTGAGTAAGCAGTATGAATTATATTGTTTATTTTATAAACTAGCTACAGCTTTAAATCAATTTCTAAATAATTTACTTCTACATTTCATATTTTAGCAACAGTAACAAGATATTTTCTTCATGTGAACCAGAGACAGTTAGCAGAATGTTCATTAACACTTGTTTATTAAAAAAAAAAAAGCAAAGTTATGCTAAAATAGTTCAAACAATATTTTACTGAATGTTATTAGGAATTTTAAACAACAAATTATTCCTTGTATGCAAATTTAGTGAAACCTAATAAATAAATATCAGATCTATGGATCTGCCTATTAAGCAAATATTCTTGCTTTATATCAGTCTTATATTTCCTGTGTTTATGTGGAAATCTATTGAAACAAACAGGTAATAAAATAATAACTGTTAAATAAGTAATTCCCTTCAGAACTGAAATAAAATAATTATGTCCATCTTGATTCTGCATTTATACCTCGTTTCAATTCTTGAAATGAGAGGTTAATTTTTAAGTGCATATATTCTAAAAAAAATATGGGATGTTTGTAGAGTTAAATTATTGCTTTCCAAAGTTGGTTATGTATAGTATAACTAAGGTAATACTTATTCAAATGTCATAAAATAAATCTTTGCATACTTATGAAGATTTTATCTAAATAATGAAATTCAAAATGAGGAAGACATACAAATGTGTAAGTATTTACAGTGATTATAAAATCTTATCTCAGCTACTGATGATATCTTAACTAGCTAGATTCCATTGATCTACTATAAGGCTTTGTCAACTAAAGCTCTTTTTTTTTAATTGATTCTCTATTTTGTCTTCTCATTTTCTCAACACTGCACAGCAGGAATCACTGTCTGCAGACAGAAAACAGGATCTAGCTGAAGGCATACATACAAAACAAAGAGGCCCCCATTAAAGAAAAAAAAAAAAAAACAAACTGCTGTTCCTATTTGATCTTAAAATTATTGATCTTGTCAATCAGTTGCAGACATAGAGTTCCATTTAAATCTGTAATAATTATAATGTTGCAGTTGTATTGCTGACCATTTTAAAAGTTAAAGAAATGTACAATCTAATGTGATGTAACGTTAATATTGTTTTGACAGCTTATGGTACGTCGATACAAATTCTATTTCAAAAATGCAAAATCAGTCA
Organism: Plecturocebus donacophilus; assembly: GCA_004027715.1. NCBI lineage: Eukaryota > Metazoa > Chordata > Mammalia > Primates > Pitheciidae > Plecturocebus > Plecturocebus donacophilus. Next base: position 28,495 of record PVKP010028607.1, read on the forward strand.
ACAATGTCTTGAAATCAGAAAATCAGGGCATCTGTCAAGAGTAGCTCCATGTGGTTAAGAGAATGAAGGCTCAACATGGGGGTGCAATCTGGTCTACTTTGTTTTCTTTAGGTTAAAGGGAGAATGTTTGTAATGGAGAAGACAGAAGAAAGGCAACATAAGGTACTGGACTGAGCTGCAAATTGAAAATGGTTTGCAGGAATGCTCAGTGTGGGCTAAGGTGAAGAGAAAAATAACTGGCATATTCCTAGAAACCTGTAGTATTCATTTCACATGTAAAACTGGCAGATTCTAAATCAGAATGTTGATTCTCAGCACTTTTTGCTTCCCCTTCTAGCCGCTAGATTAAATGTGGACAATTTCTGGTGCTTTTGTAACAATTCAACAGCAATTCACCTTCACTTATATCCAAGCCTTTTAGCTCATTAGAAAAGCTGACCCTCTGCTTAAAAGGCTAACTTATTTCACTTTGCCAGTCTTTCCTTCATATAGTGGGAGAGCTTTGCTATTTCTTTTCTAATAGGGTCAGTAGCACTTTGGAACTTACTTTCACTTAAAATACAAAGGGCTATGCACTGAATAAGTAGAGAAACATATGCTAATTCCATATAGGCAGAACATACACAAGGTCCTAAGTTGATGCCTTTCCATGCTTTTAGTTGCAGTTTGAATCTACAGTCCTGAGCCTGATTAACCTCAGGACATGCATGGCAACTGCAACTAACTACATCAGGTCTCTGAAAGTTTCATCAAAAAGGATCAAATTATTTATTCAAGGTGTTCCTATCATTCTCTTTGAATTTCTTAATCCCCAAGTGGATTTCGTATATAAATCTCTTGTTTAATTTCGGTAAAAGTAATGCAGAACTCATAAGTGTTAAAGTAGATAGATTTGGGAATCATCAATACCCATAGAGCATGTTTAAGTCTATGTTTTTAATTCTTGAAATTGTGAACAATTGCTAGAGTCATCATTATAAATGTACAGTTGATATAAAGGATTGTCTCAAAATCAAATCTATAGCCTTTGAAAACAATATTTGTAATATTCTCAATTATTTTCACAAAGTAACACATCAAAAATAGTCTATATTGGAGAAAGATCCAAGATGGCCACGTAGCAGCAGCTCGGGATTGTGGCTCCCGGTGAGGGCGCAGAGAGCGAGTGGATGCCGCAATTACAGACGAATATTTGATGCCCACGGACTGGGAGATTCCCGGTGAAGGAGCCACACGGGTCGCCAGCGCGACTCTTTTGGCGGGCGAGGCGCTTCTCAGTGTGGAGTGTACGGGACTGGATGCCCTTTTGGTCGGGCTCAGCGGGTCCCGTCCCCACAGGGAGAACAGCGGTTGGAGGCGCTGAGGACCCAGAACAAGCACAACTGAACCCGGGAAGGCCCAGCTCTGTGGGGAAGGGGTGCCCCCCGAAGGAAAACTAAGAAACAGAAAAAACTTCATCACCAACAAGCCGGACGTCCACTCAGAGACCCAATCTGAA